>JASAMV010003604.1:0-20884 GCA_030248065.1 Rhynchonema sp. JSB1_4
TCAGCAGGATCTTGACGATAGGGTTAGAGGTCGGGGGGGGGGGGGGTACCCGACACCCGACATCTGGAAGTACCCGACACCCGACATCTCAGAAAAAAAGCCGACACCCGACACCCGACAGTTGCAAAAAAACCCGACACCCGACATCTAGTTTTTGAAAAAACCTTCACCCGACACCTGTTTTTGAACCAAAAACAGGCAAATTTTTGCTTATTTGCATCATTTGTGCAATTTTTTGGCTCAAGTTACTGAATTCAAGTATTTTCACACGAAATAAACACCAAAATGTCACATTCTGCGTCATCGGAAACATTCGGTTCGAAGAAAATTTTCTCTCAAAATTCTTCTCTCAGCAAAACTGATGTTTTGAACCGTAAGTGTCGGGTGTCGGGTCCCAAAAAACCCGACACCCGACATCTGGGGGTACCCGACACCTGCACTTTTTTGGCACCCGACACCCGACATCTCTCTAACCCTACTTGACGATATATAGATTGGGACCCGAAATGTATAGTGACTAAATGATAAAAAAAACCGTTTTATTTCCGAAAAAAACGAAAAAATACCGTTTTTTCCGGAGCCTGGTAATTTTCGATAATAAATTACCCGAAAAAATTACCGGTTATTTATTTTTCCGGGAAAATGTGTTTTTTTGGTTTAAAATGGCGAAAATTTTGAGGGTACGTGCCGAGCCGAGCCCATCCTACAAAATCGTATTAAAACGGCCTAAAACACTCGAAAACAATCCCTTTTCGTAACTTAAAACACACAGGCGAGGCTTCGCAGCCCATAAGTACGGCAAAAGTTGGTGTTTTGAGCGTCGGAATTCCTTAAGTGCAGTTAATTTATTTGAAAAATACGGCTTTTTTTGGAAAAACTTCTTTCCGAAATTATAAATTACTGTAACTTTAGTCACTATACCGAAATGTATCGACGGTATAACGCTACGCGCAAAATTAACGTGTTAAGTACATTTTCATCAATGTTTCGACCTAAAAAATTTTGTTCCCCCCAGCCAGGCTTGGTCGGTACAGTAGGTAGGTTGCCGCCCCGCATTTTTGGTGGTGCAGTAGGTTGCCGCCCCGCCTGGGTAGCTGCACCGCTGGTATTCGGTGGTATTGTCAACTCCTCTAAAACCAACACCCCCCCGCAAAACACCCCCCCCAGATACCATGTTCATTGGCCGCTGACAACCACCACCCCACACACCACACCCCTTGTGCCCACCCATAGTCCAGTGCTGCGGCTGGGGCCCAAGGGTACAGTATCTCCCCCTCGCCGGTACGGTATCTGGCCCCCCGCGCTGAGGTACGGTATCTCCCCTCTCTGGAATGGGATCTCCCCATACTTGCGTATTTTTCCGCAAAATATATTTTTGGAAAAAAACCGTTTTTTTTTCCGAAAAAAAACCGTTTTTTTCCAAATATTTTTCCAGTACTTAAGGATACCCATGGTCCAAAAACGCCTTTTTTGGAGAAAATTTTGTCGGGAAATGGCCTGAAACAGGCTAAAAATGCACTTGGAGATTAAAAAGTGCTCATTTTGAACTGTTTAGCACCGATTTACATTGGTTTTGACAACATCCTTTCGTCCCCTTTGAAAATATTTCGGAAATTTTTGGAAAAAAAACCGTTTTTTTTCCAAAAGTTGCCACTTGGAAAAATTTCCGGAAAAATAAAAACGTTTTTTTCCGGGCCTCGGAAAAAAACGGTTTTTTTTCGGTTTTTTTCCGAAAAAAAACGGTTTTTTTCCGGCCCGCAAGTATAGATCTCCCCCAATTTTTACAAAATTTCACCCCCCAAAAGAACCCTTCTTTGGTCCAAAATGGCTTAAAAATGGGCCGCAATCGGCCAAAAGTGGAAAACTTTGCGCGCTCCGCGCGATTTAGGCACATTTAACCTGTAAAAATTGAATTCCCGCGAAGGTAATGTGGTACAGTATAACCCCCACACCCCAAATCGGATTTCCCCCTAAAGTCTGGGTACAGTATCCCGGTAACTCCCCCTCTTTTTGGCCGCAAGGTACTATTCTGGCGGATAGAAAAAAAACGTTTTTTTTCACGAAAGAAAAAAACTTCTGTTTATACTGATGCTGTATTATTTATATCAAACCTCTTATATGAGCTCACAATATATTTGTATTTTTGGACGCCTGTAATATATTTATTATCACAGACCGTTTTCGTGACAGTTTTATTTTTTGAAACATGTCATCTCTGTGACGTTTTTGCTTGAAGATGTACTTTATGTTGCAAAACGGGCACTTTTTGCAGGTTATGTGCACTTTGTGTCGTCTCTACTATGCATCCTGCTTAGTGATCATGTTTTGTTTATCATTCCCGTGAACGGAGTGAAGCGTATTTTACCATACTATTATTTATGTATTTATTATTTATCATGCCATGTAGCAATCTTGTGTGACAAAATAATAGCTTACCAACACTTTAACCGATCAATCTCAATACTGTTGTGCTGAAAACTCATTTATTGTTCTTTGCATAAAAACTTTGTTTCTGTTTGGCCAATAGTGCACAAACGGGGTGCAATACAAACACAACTTGGCTTCGGCTGTGATGTAAGGAACAGACAATCGCGAAACATCAGACAGCTTGGTCTACTTTGGTAAGTGGATAAAAATATTTTTATCAGATCATGTCCGTCCAGGAACGCTGCCCATTGATGGTACTGGGCAAATAAAAATATCTTTATCGGATCATATACGTCCAAGACCGCTGTTCATTGATGGTACTGGGCCGATAAAAATATTGTCTGGAAAGAACTTGGTTGTTTCAGCAGCACTGGTGGTTGTATCATCTTGACATCCGTGCGCGGGGCTTTGGGAGACCCGACGGTGGACCGATATTATCAGTGTGCATGCCTGCACGTGACCTGTTGTTTGTTATCGAATAATTTCGTTCCATTTACTTGAAACCGTCTTTTATTTCTCGCATCGCAGAATCGAAAACCCGCAAAAAATATTTCACAACAGAAACAAAGCACAATCAAAACTAAAAGCAGAAATAAACGAAACAACTTTAATAATATCATCCAAGATTAGAAGCACCAAAGCAAAAAATCTGCGGAAAAAACAACAGAAATAAACAAAACAACTTCAATAATATTATCCTAGACACAAGCACCAAAGCAGAAAATCTGCGATATGTAACAAGTCACTTGCGAGAATAACAAAAATGTTAAAATTATCATTAACATTGAACAACATGACACGCTGTATGACGAGAGCAAAACGTAGAGAAGCGGCAGACAAGTCCACCGGCAGCAAAGAGAAAAACAAATGCTTGAGAGAAAACAGAGAGCAAAAAAGAATAATCTTTGCGGAATGAATTAACGATAGCAATAATAGTAAAATAAAGAAAGCACACCCATCAAACCAAGGAAAGACTGGTACTGCAGCGCCTCGGCTTGGGCTTAAGCCTTGAGACAAACGATGTCGAAGCGAAGCCTAAAGTACTAGGGGTATGAGGTGTTGAAATTCCATCAATTATGCTTCTGTTGTTCGTTCATCGTCATCGGAGCCGGATTCCACTGCCTGAATAATTGAATTTGCGTTATGTGACATTAAACGGGGCCGCCGCTATTGTTTTTTGAGGTTTGGACCTCGGTTTTTTTATTTTAATCGTTAGTTGGCACTGGCATAAAGAACATTAACCTTCAACTTCACCACTGACATTTACCTACCGAAATCGATCCACCAACTGGCCGGCGGAACAAATCACCCCGAAATTGCGCACCATCTGTGCGTAGAAATCAGGATTTCCAAAGGAAAATTCAACTCACTGAGGTGTGGTATAGGCGGCGCGCTACAGTAGGTTGACAAAACATTTATCATTTACAAAAGGGACAACGTTAAAGCGGGAGTCCAGGCAGTAAGGTCCGTCACCAAACTTGCTGAAAACTTCAGATCCGTGTGTCGCAATCCATGTGAATATAATGCAGTTTATATGAAATCGGTAGCCTCAGTATCGACCGAGAACGATATCGTCAAAGGTACAACCCAGGAGTATAAAATATTCCGGACCAGCTGCCCAAAAACGACATTCATAGCGTGTAGAGATACGTCACGAATCTCTTTTTATTCGCTGGGTTACGGTAGCCAGCCCAACCACGTGGTCATCAAAAATTTTTCACACCCTTGCCACTGGTGCGCTTATTCTTGTTGCAGTGTGATTTTCTCTCTTCCCCCCCGCTAGAGATTTTCACACGCTTTGTCGTTTTCTGTCAGTTGTTTTAATTAATTAAAAAAAAAATATAATTTTTTTTTATATTAATATATTTTTTTTATTTTTATTTTTTTATTTTTATTTACTTTTTTAATCACTTAATTTTTGAAGATAAGCGCACCAACATTTGGGGAACAAAACGCTTGATGACCACGCTGGTTTGGGCTGTGCTACCGTAACCCAGCGAATAAAAAGAGATTCTGCCCTATCTCTACGCGTTATGAATGTCGTTTTTGGGCAGCTGGTCCGGAATATTTTATACTCCTGGGTTTGTACCTTTGACGATATCGTTCTCGGTCGATACTGAGGCTACCGATTTCATATAAACTGCATTATATTCACATGGATTGCGACACACGGATCTGAAGTTTTCAGCAAGTTTGGTGACCGGACCTTACTGCCTGGACTCCCGCTTTAACGTTGTCCCTTTTGTAAATGATAAATGTTTTGTCAACCTACTGTAGCGCGCCGCCTATACCACACCTCAGTGAGTTGAATTTTCCTTTGGAAATCCTGATTTCTACGCACAGATGGTGCGTCAATTTCGGGGTGATTTGTTCCCGCACGGCCAAGTTGGTGGATCGATTTCGGTAGGTAAATGTCAGTTTGGTGAAGTTGAAGGTTAATGTTTTTTATGCCAGTGCCAACTAACGATTAAAATAAAAAAACCGAGGTCCAAACCTCAAAAAACAATAGCGGCGGCCCCGTTTAATGTCACATAACGCAAATTCAATTATTCAGGCAGTGGAATCCGGCTCCGATGACGATGAACGAACAACAGAAGCATAATTGATGGAATTTCAACACCTCATACCCCTAGTACTTTAGGCTTCGCTTCGACATCGTTTGTCTCAAGGCTTAAGCCCAAGCCGAGGCGCTGCAGTACCAGTCTTTCCTTGGTTTGATGGGTGTGCTTTCTTTATTTTACTATTATTGCTATCGTTAATTCATTCCGCAAAGATTATTCTTTTTTGCTCTCTGTTTTCTCTCAAGCATTTGTTTTTCTCTTTGCTGCCGGTGGACTTGTCTGCCGCTTCTCTACGTTTTGCTCTCGTCATACAGCGTGTCATGTTGTTCAATGTTAATGATAATTTTAACATTTTTGTTATTCTCGCAAGTGACTTGTTACATATCGCAGATTTTCTGCTTTGGTGCTTGTGTCTAGGATAATATTATTGAAGTTGTTTTGTTTATTTCTGTTGTTTTTTCCGCAGATTTTTTGCTTTGGTGCTTCTAATCTTGGATGATATTATTAAAGTTGTTTCGTTTATTTCTGCTTTTAGTTTTGATTGTGCTTTGTTTCTGTTGTGAAATATTTTTTGCGGGTTTTCGATTCTGCGATGCGAGAAATAAAAGACGGTTTCAAGTAAATGGAACGAAATTATTCGATAACAAACAACAGGTCACGTGCAGGCATGCACACTGATAATATCGGTCCACCGTCGGGTCTCCCAAAGCCCCGCGCACGGATGTCAAGATGATACAACCACCAGTGCTGCTGAAACAACCAAGTTCTTTCCAGACAATATTTTTATCGGCCCAGTACCATCAATGAACAGCGGTCTTGGACGTATATGATCCGATAAAGATATTTTTATTTGCCCAGTACCATCAATGGGCAGCGTTCCTGGACGGACATGATCTGATAAAAATATTTTTATCCACTTACCAAAGTAGACCAAGCTGTCTGATGTTTCGCGATTGTCTGTTCCTTACATCACAGCCGAAGCCAAGTTGTGTTTGTATTGCACCCCGTTTGTGCACTATTGGCCAAACGAAGTATGGAGCAAACAGAAACAAAGTTTTTATGCAAAGAACAATAAATGAGTTTTCAGCACAACAGTATTGAGATTGATCGGTTAAAGTGTTGGTAAGCTATTATTTTGTCACACAAGATTGCTACATGGCATGATAAATAATAAATACATAAATAATAGTATGGTAAAATACGCTTCACTCCGTTCACGGGAATGATAAACAAAACATGATCACTAAGCAGGATGCATAGTAGAGACGACACAAAGTGCACATAACCTGCAAAAAGTGCCCGTTTTGCAACATAAAGTACATCTTCAAGCAAAAACGTCACAGAGATGACATGTTTCAAAAAATAAAACTGTCACGAAAACGGTCTGTGATAATAAATATATTACAGGCGTCCAAAAATACAAATATATTGTGAGCTCATATAAGAGGTTTGATATAAATAATACAGCATCAGTATAAACATAAGTTTTTTTCTTTCGTGAAAAAAAACGTTTTTTTCTATCCGCCAGAATAGTACCTTGCGGCCAAAAAGAGGGGGAGTTACCGGGGTACTGTACCCAGACTTTAGGGGGAAATCCGATTTGGGGGGTGGGGGTTATACTGTACCACATTACCTTCGCGGGAATTCAATTTTTACAGGTTAAATGTGCCTAAATCGCGCGGAGCGCGCAAAGTTTTCCACTTTTGGCCGATTGCGGCCCATTTTTAAGCCATTTTGGACCAAAGAAGGGTTCTTTTGGGGGGTGAAATTTTGTAAAAATTGGGGGAGATCTATACTTGCGGGCCGGAAAAAAAACCGTTTTTTTCCGGAAAAAAACCGAAAAAAAACCGTTTTTTTCCGAGGCCCGGAAAAATACGTTTTTATTTTTCCGGAAATTTTTCCAAGTGGCAACTTTTGGAAAAAAAACGGTTTTTTTTCCAAAAATTTCCGAAATATTTTCAAAGGGGACGAAAGGATGTTGTCAAAACCAATGTAAATCGGTGCTAAACAGTTCAAAATGAGCACTTTTTAATCTCCAAGTGCATTTTTAGCCTGTTTCAGGCCATTTCCCGACAAAATTTTCTCCAAAAAAGGCGTTTTTGGACCATGGGTATCCTTAAGTACTGGAAAAATATTTGGAAAAAAAACTGTTTTTTTCGGAAAAAAACGGTTTTTTTTCCAAAAATATATTTTGCGGAAAAATACGCAAGTATAGGGAGATCCCATTCCAGAGAGGGGAGATACCGTACCTCAGCGCGGGGGGCCAGATACCGTACCGGCGAGGGGGAGATACTGTACCCTTGGGCCCCAGCCGCAGCACTGGACTATGGGTGGGCACAATACCCAATACCAATACCACCCAATACCAGCGGTGCAGCTACCCAGGCGGGGCGGCAACCTACTGTACCACCAAAAATGCGGGGCGGCAACCTACCTACTGTACCGACCAAGCCTGGCTGGGGGGAACAAAATTTTTTAGGTCGAAACATTGATGAAAATGTACTTAACACGTTAATTTTGCGCGTAGCGTTATACCGTCGATACATTTCGGTATAGTGACTAAAGTTACAGTAATTTATAATTTCGGAAAGAAGTTTTTCCAAAAAAAGCCGTATTTTTTTCAAATAAATTAACTGCACTTAAGGAATTCCGACGCTCAAAACACCAACTTTTGCGCAATTTTTGCCGTACTTATGGGCTGCGAAGCCTCGCCTGTGTGTTTTAAGTTACGAAAAGGGATTGTTTTCGAGTGTTTTAGGCCGTTTTAATACGATTTTGTAGGATGGGCTCGGCTCGGCACGTACCCTCAAAATTTTCGCCATTTTAAACCAAAAAACACATTTTCCCGGAAAAATAAATAACCGGTAATTTTTTTCGGGTAATTTATTATCGAAAATTACCAGGCTCCGGAAAAAACGGTATTTTTTCGTTTTTTTCGGAAATAAAACGGTTTTTTTATCATTTAGTCACTATACATTTCGGGTCCCAATCTATATATCGTCAAGTAGGGTTAGAGAGATGTCGGGTGTCGGGTGCCAAAAAAGTGTAGGTGTCGGGTACCCCCAGATGTCGGGTGTCGGGTTTTTTGGGACCCGACACCCGACACTTACGGTTCAAAACATCAGTTTTGCTGAGAGAAGAATTTTGAGAGAAAATTTTCTTCGAACCGAATGTTTCCGATGACGCAGAATGTAACATTTTGGTGTTTATTTCGTGTGAAAATACTTGAATTCAGTAACTTGAGCCAAAAAATTGCACAAATGATGCAAATAAGCAAAAATTTGCCTGTTTTTGGTTCAAAAACAGGTGTCGGGTGAAGGTTTTTTCAAAAACTAGATGTCGGGTGTCGGGTTTTTTTGCAACTGTCGGGTGTCGGGTGTCGGCTTTTTTTCTGAGATGTCGGGTGTCGGGTACTTCCAGATGTCGGGTGTCGGCTGTCGGGTGTCGGATACCCCCCCCCCCCCGACCTCTAACCCTATCGTCAAGATCCTGCTGACCAAGTACTACACTGTCGACCCCCAGATTTCGGACTTGGGTCATCTACCTATCGTCAACACATTTCAGGTCCCAAATCTATCTATCGCCAACACCCTGGCCAAGTGCTACACTAGACCGGGCCCGGGCCAAGTTTTCCCATGGTCGGGCCGGACTTCTCGGCCCGCACTGTCGTCGGGTCGGGCCGACCTCTCGGAGGTTGCGGGTCGCATGGCGGGAAACCCTAAGACTTTTGGTGAGGGAATGTCCCACTCCTCCAAAATCAAACTTCGTTTTTTTGATAGAATACCGCATTGTCGGAAATAGAACCCCATTAATTGAACCACACCCACATGGCTCGAAATAAAAAAATTGAACCCCCATTAATTGACCCCCCATTAATAGAACCCCACCCCCAATCTTCACCGCACCACAGATTAGTGGTATGGTAAGGCTGTGTTGTTGTGTCAAGCGTTGTTTAAGCTTGCGTACACAACAGAATGCAGCTTTTTAAGCATAATTGCTGCCAGTGCTGTGCAGTGTTGGAGGTACTCTGGAGGGGGATACCTACTGTACCGGGCTCGGAGAGGGGGATACCTACTGTACCAGAGCCGATAGCCTGGGGTTGTTATGTACCATGGGGGGTAGGTTGTTGGGTGAAAATTTTTTTGTGTTTAATGTTTTTATTATGTGTGGGCGAATTTTGGGTAATTTGATAAAAAAAACACTGATCTTACACTAATTTTGGCGATTTTGGTCAAAAATCAGCACTTTTGGGGCAAAATCGGTGGGATACCTACTGTACCGGGGTGAAAATTGGGGGATACTTACTGTACCATGCCAAACATACGGGGGGATACCTACTGTAATGGGGGGCTACCCCCACTCCAAACCAGTGCTGTGGCTACTTTGGCGGGGCGGGTAGGGTACATAGGTGGAAAAAATCAGGGCGGGTAGGGGGTAATGTACCTGGGATTTGGGGGGGAATCAGGTTTGGGGGAGGGGGAAGATTCTTCGGGGCGGGTAGGGTACAACCAGAGATCGGAAACGGGCCGGGTAAAGTCAGCCCGGCCCGGCCCGGTCGGCGAAAAGTCCGGCCCGGCCCGGTGGAGGGCTGCAGGTCGGCCCGGCCCGGCCCGTTTTGGCTTGAGGTCGGCCCGGCCCAGTCAGCCAATTTTCAAGGGCTGAAAACTAAAAAAGTCCAAAAAGCTGAAAAAAATTCGAAAATTTTCTGCAGAATACTTGTTTTCACTGGTTGGTACAGCTGGGGCTGGGGGGAAGGGTAGGTCGGTAGATTGACGCGCCATCCTGATGCAGTACGTAAGTCGCCGCCCCGGTTGGTACAGTAGTGTAGTAGGTATGGTATAATTTTTGCTCAAAATAGTTTAAAATCGGTATTTTTCACTCCATATAGGCGAAAAATCGGGGAACCCCAAAAATCGCGCGTCACGCGCGAAATTAGCGCTTAAGAGTACATTCTCATCAATATGTAGACATAAATTCCCGGACGACTCCCCCCAGCTCGGCCGGTCGGTACTACAGTAGGTAGGTTGATTGCAGGCAGGCTTTTTTGGTGGTACAGTAGGTTGATTGCTGCAAAGCAAAGGCCTGGGTATGGGTAGCTACTGCTTCTTTCTTCAAAACGATGACTGAAAAGATCAAGAACTAGGAAATGTTATTGCGCGAAGCGCAAAAATTTTGGAAATTTTGGTTCAAAAAATGGTAATTTCGTTCAAATTTAGGCATACCGGGCCGGACCGGGCCGGGCTGCTCGGCCCGGCCCGGCCCGGTCGACCAACTCCAAAATCGCGGCCCGGCCCGTTTCCGACCTCTGGGTACAACACAACACAAGTTTTTTCGGGTGCCTGTTTTTATGTGCTAAAAAGTACATATATCGCGAGATTTTTTGCACTTTTTAGGGCTTTCGGTGAAAACTTGGGCATTTTTGACCGAAAAATGGGCATTTTGAGGGTAAAAATCGGGGCAGGTAGGGTACCAGGGCGGGGCGGGTAGGGTACCAGAGCGGGGCGGGCAGGTGGTAGCGTACCAGGCCGGGGCGGATAGGTAGGGTACCATTGGGGGGACCCCCCACCCCCCCCAGCCACCGCACTGCTCCAAACCCCCCCAACAACTCCTACACTGGTGCTGTGGCTACTTTGGCGAGGCAAGTAGGGTACATCGGTGGAAAAATCCGGGGAGGTAGGGGGAGACATGGGGGTAATACCGATTTTTTTACCCAAGCCAATACCCAACACCGTACTGTCGGAAATAGAATACGGGGGTCTATTTTTTCACTGGGGGCCAATTTGGAGGGTTCTACTATTGGGGGGTCAATTATTGGGGTTCAATTTTTTCACTCACCCAAATCTGAAAAAATCACTTACGAAAAAAACGGGCTTTGGATGTATGTTATGCTCTATAATTGTGTTTATGGGTGTTGAATCTTTACTTATTTGCCCTATTATGTCATAAATGACTGTAAACTATGTTTAATACAACAATAAAGTCTTACCATATCACAATGTGGGGTACCGCACCAGTTGAGGATGGGGTTCTTCTATTATTGGGGGTTCTATTTTTGGGGTTCTATTTTTTCACTCGGTCCAATTTAGGGGGTTCTATTATTGGAGGGTCAATTTTTGGGGGTTCTATTTCCGACAATACGGTACCATGCCCCACCTCCAATACCCAACACCTCAAATCGGACCCAACCCAATACCCAATACTAATGTGAGACCCAATACCCAGTGAAGTTCCTGGTCCGGCGGGGAAATTACTGTAAAAATCTAAAAACAAGGGGGCTGTATTAATTCACTGACCCCATTTTGGGGGCTCTATTACGGGGGGCTCTATTCCGGGGGGCTCTATCAATTCACTGACCCGAACCTGAAAAATTGTTCCCAGAAATACCCTACAAAAACCCCTAAAAAGGGTTTTGAAATAGGCATGGGCACCAATACCAATACCCAATACCAATACCACCCAATACCAATACCCATACCAATCGGGGCGGGTAGGGTACCAGAGCGGGGCGGGTGGGGGGGGGGGGGTAGGGTACCGGAGCGGGGCGGGTAGGGGGTAGCGTACCAGGCCGGGGAGGGTACGGTACCATACGGTACCCACCCCCCCCCAGCCACAGCACTGACTGCAAATGCAATACCCTAATATACCCAATACCAACCCAATACCAGAACCAATACCAGGAACCCAAGTGGTATTGGTTTGGTATTGGGTATTGGTATTGGGTATTGGTCTGTGCCTGGTATTGGTATTGGGTATTGGTATTGAGTCTGATTTTGGTGTTGGGTATTGGGTAGGTCTGGGCACAATACCACTTTTGACACCCAATAGCAATACCAATACCGGCCCTGTACCAATACCCAATACCAATACCAAATTGGGGACCCAATACCAATACCCAATACCAATACCGGGCGAGGCCCAATACGAATACCAATACTCAATACCAAATCAATACTACTGAAGTGCCTGGTTGTATTGGGTTTGGTATTGGGTTGGTATTGGTATTGAGTATTGGGTTGGTATTGGTATTGGGTCTTGGTATTGGTTTGGTATTGGGTTTTTGATCTGATATTGGGTCGGTATTGGTTTGGTATTGGGTTTTGAGTCAGGTATTGGGTTTGGTATTGGTTTGGTATTGGGTTTTTCTGGGTTAGTATTGGGTATTGGTTTTGACCCAATACCTGGGGAAACCTAATACCAATACCCAATACCAATACCAGGCCAGCTTCAATACCAATACCCAATACCAGAATTAGACCCAATACCAATACCAAACACTGGTATTGGTATTGGGTGGGTGGTATTGGTATTGGGCAGTGTAGTTCCTGAGGGGAGGGGGTCCCCCCCTAAGGTACACTAACCGCCGCGACCAAGGTACACTAGTACACTAACCGCCGCGCCAGGTACACTAACCGCCTCAATTTTTGCCTTAAATAGGCAATTTCAGGCCTAAAATGGGCATTTTTAGGTCTAAAATGAGTGATTTTTAGGTCAATGTTGTCAAAAGTCGCCAAAATACCCTTTTTATGGAGAATTTTTTCCAAAAAGGGTCAAAAGTCGGTCAAATTTTCTACCTCAAAAAGTGACTTTTCCTGAATTTGGGGCTCCCCCCTTCCCCCCAGGGAGGTACACTAACCGCCGCACGGAAAAAAGGGGCAGGTACACTTATACTTGCGTATTTTTCCGCAAAATATATTTTTGGAAAAAAAACCGTTTTTTTTCAAAAAAAATTTTTTTATTTTTCCGAAATTTTTCGCCGCATGGTCCAAAAACGCCTATTTTGGAGAAAATTTTTCGGAAATGGCCTGAAACAGGCAAAAATGCACTTGGAATTTAAAAAGTGCGCATTTTGAACTGTTTAGCACCGATTTACATTGGTTTTGACAACATTCTTTCCAACTTTAAAATATTTAAATTTTTAAAAAAACCAGAACTACACTGGTATTGGAAAAATTTCCGAAAAATAAAAACGTATTTTTCCGGGCCTCGGAAAAAAAACGGTTTTTTTTCGGTTTTTTAATTGTGCCCACCCATAGTATTGGGTATTGGGTATTGGTCCATGCCTGGTATTGGTATTGGGTATTGGTATTGGGTCTCAAAACAGGTATTGTGCCCATGCCTAGTTTGCTTTGAAAGGATGATTTTTCGCTTGTAATCGCATTTATTCGTGTCTATTTGCCAATAAGAGGAGTATTATGTGCTCTGAACGGACAACAAACGTGCATAAATGTACCTGTGCACCACTGTCAAGCCTTAATACACTACTGTGTAGGGGATGTAACCAGTGATGTGGTTGGGGGGTATGGGGGCACTGTAGTTGCTGGGGGGGATGGGGGTGGATTCCCCCCCTAAGGGGTATCTATCTCGAGTCAACCCTTAGGGGGGGATGGGGGGAAGGGTATCTATCTCGAGCCGACCCCAAAGGGTATCTCGAGTAAGTAGATTTATGGTTTTCAAAGGCAAAAATAGGTGTTTTTCGACCTCGAGACTCCCAAAAATCGCGCGCTCCGCGCGCAAACACCCAAAAATGGTCATTTTAGGCCAATTTTCGGCAAAAATGTCAAAAAATACCCCTTTTTAGGCCGATTTTGCAGTAAAATTGCATGCAAAAAACGGCCTTTTTTCGCCTTTTGACGGACCATAGGGGTATCTTGGGTAGCCTCTGGGGGTATCTCGAGTAAGTCCGAAACCTTCCCCCCCTAGGGTATCTTGGGTCGATTGGCCTGCCACCACACTGTATGGGGGTATTACCCACCCCCAACTGCTAGGTAGCTTTCTTGCTCCGGAACCCATACCCCCCAAACTGGCTAGCTAGCTTTCTTGCTCCGGTCACCAGTGCTGTGGCTGGGGGGGGGGGGGTGGGGGGTCCCCCCCAATGGTACCCTACCCGCCCCGGCCTGGTACGCTACCCCCCTACCCGCCCCGCTCTTGTACCCTACCCGGTACCCCCCTATCCGCCCCGCCCTGGTACCCTACCCGCCCCGATTTTTCACCCCAAACTGCCCATTTTTCGGCCAAAAATGCCCAAATTTCGACCGAAAACCTTGAAAAGTGCAAAAAATCTCGCGCTGCGCGCGATATATGCACTTTTTAGTACATAAAAACAGGCACCCGAAAAAACGTGTTGTACCCTACCCGCCCCGAAAAATCTCCCCCCCTCCCCCCTCCAAACCGGATTTCCCCCCCCCCCCAAATCCCAGGTACACTACCCCCTACCCGCCCCGATTTTTTCCACCTATGTACCCTACCCGCCCCGCAAAAGTAGCCACAGCACTGCCGGTCACCAAGCAAAAAGCGTTGATTTTAGTGCCAAAATGACCATTTCATGGGCTAAAATGGTCAAATTCGTTCAAATTTTCTCACACGTGCACAAAAGCACGCATTTTAAGGCTTATTTTAGCATAATTTCGACCAATTTTTATACCCCTGTTTTTGACTTCTGGACCAATACCCCCCAAAACGGGGTACCCGGCTAGCTAGCTAACTTTCTTGCGCCGGACCCCTCCAGCTAGCTGGCTTTCTTGCTCGGACCAACTACATCACTGGATGTAACTTAGCGGGGGGGCTCTATTCCGGGGGGCTGTATTTTGGTTTTCACGGTACAGCCCACCGTTACCAATACCAGTGTTTGGTATTGGTATTGGGTCTAATTCTGATATTGGGTATTGGTATTGACGCTGGCCTGGTATTGGTATTTGGTTTGCCCAGGTATTGGGTCAAAACCAATACCCAATACTAATTCAAAAAAACCCAATACCAAACCCAATACCTGACTCAAAACCCAATACCAAACCAATACCAAACCCAATACCAACCCAATACCAGACCAAAAACTCAATACCAAACCAATACTAAGACAATACCCATTACCCAATACCAATACCAACCAAATACTTAATACCAATACCAACCCAATACCAAACCCAATACCAGGCACTTCAGTAGCATTGATCTGGTATAGTAAATTTCTAATTTCGTTGCCTCATGCACTCTTACAGACGCAGGGAAGTCGAAGCAGGCAACAAGCTGGACACACAGTAAATAAGCCACGCAGCTGACACACACAGCTTGTGTGACTGAAACATTCGAAAAGCACACGAGCCAGCTGCGTGGCTTGTCGACTGTGTGTTGAGTATGCTGCCTGCCTCGACTTCAAACGGGAGTTTCCCTGCGTCTGTGAGAATGCATGAGGCAACGAAATTAGAAATTTACTATATTGGGAATTGGTATTGGGTATTGGGCATAGTAGTGGCTGGGGGGGGGTTGGGGGGGTTACCCCCCCCCCTCTCAGTACTTACCTACCACAAAACCCGAGGGGGGGTGGGGGGGGGGGGTGAGTACTTACCTCTCACAACTCCAAATCATACCCCTCACAAGCAATTTTATACCTTTTTAAGGCAAAAATCGGTGTTTTTCGACCTTATTTTCGCAAAAATCGCGCGCTCCGCGCGCAAACCCACCCATAATACCTATTTTTAGGCGATTTTCGGCGAAAATTTTGAAAAAGTACTATTTTTACCTCAATTTTTGGCCAAAATTGTATCACAAAAACGGTGTTTTTTCGCCTTTTTGGGTGACCAAAATCATACCTCTCACGCTTCCGGTCCCAACCCCGCATCATACTTACCTCCCACACATGGGCCTGCCACTACACTGGTATTGGGTCTCACCCGGTATTGGTGTTGGGTATTGGTATTGGGTCACCAATTTGGTATTGGTATTGGGTATTGTATTGGGTACTGGTACAGGGCCGGTATTGGTATTGGGTGTCAAAAGTGGTATTGTGCCCAGGCCTACCCCGTAGTACAGCCCCCAAAAAGGGGTCAGTGAATTAATAGAGCCTCCCCCGGAATAGAGCCCCCCTCAAATAGGGTCAGTGAATTAATAGAGCCCCCGTTGTATTTAGGTTTTTACGGTAGCTAGATGAATTTAGGGGTCCCCCCTCACCCTCCCCCCAAGTACCAACCTGGCAGAGCACCAACACTCGTCTTCCGACGACCGATTTCTCTGGCGAAGATGATTGCTGTTGCTTGTTGATTAAGATAAATACAATTTTGAATATCTTGGGGTCGGCCAGCGAGAAGTTGGAATCAAGGAAGAACTGAAAATCTGTTCGTGTGTCGAGGTTTATTGATGTGGCGAAATTAGCGTTTTAGAGTACATAGTAATAGAGCTCCCCGGGAATAAGCTCCCCAAGTTGGGGCAGTGGATTGACAGGGCCCCCCGGAATAATCTCCCTCCCCAAGTGGGGCAGTGAATTGACAGAGCCCCCCCCCTCCGGGATAAGCTCCCCAAGTTGAATTGACAGAGCCCCCCCCCCCCCCCCGGAATAAGCTCCCCAAGTTGAATTGACAGAGCCCTCCCCGGAATAAGCTCCCTCCCCAAGTGGGGGCAGTGAATTGACAGAGCCCCCCCCCCCCCGGCCCGGAATAAGCTCCTTCCCTAAGTGGGGGCAGTGAATCGACAGAGCCCCCCCCCCGGTATAAGCCCCCCCCCCAAGTGGGCCGGGGGCAGTGAATAGTGAATTAATAGTGCCCCCTGAATGAGCCCCCGCCCCGGAACGAACAAGCCCCCAGGTGGGGGCAGTGAGTAAATAGAGCCCCCCCCCGGGATCCACTTGAACTTGAACTTTTATTTTGTGCTCGCGCGAATGCCAAAGGCAAATCAAAAAACCAATAACAAAATGAATGTTTCAACATTGGATGAATAACGAACGGAAAACACATGCTCACGAGACACGTCATACATAAACGTACAACACAGCCGAACTAACCGGTTAGCAACTTGGAACGAAGCAACTACACCCATCCACCAAAAACACCGAGGTCAAGCCGTCATCTTGCCGAAACAAGTTATTTTTGACCACCTGCAACGCTGATGCAGTTTGATGCAACTTTTTTTAGCATCTAACTAGCATCTAACACCGCATCACTGCCGTTTGATGCAGCATTAGATGCTATTAGATGCAAAGTTCTTATACTCCTGCATCATAGTAGCATCAACTCCGCATCAAGTAGCATCTCACAACTTTTTTTTCTTGTGTATTGACTCTATTTCGTTCATTTCTCATAACCCCCCCGGATACTTTGCCCCACCACTTCTGTAACCCCAAACCGGATACTTTGCGACAACGCTGCTATAACCCCTTTGGATACTCCGGATGCTTTGCACCCACACTACAAACCCCTCCCGGGTACTTTGTCCAACACTACTACAACCCCGGATACTTTACCAAACACTACTATAACGCCCCCGGACACTTTGCCTACTATAACCCAAAACCGGATGCTTTGCCCCAACACTACTATAACCCCCTTCCTGATACTCTGCACCAACACAACTGCAACCCTCCGGATACTTTGCCCCAACACTACTATAACCCGCTCTGGATACTTTGGCTCGACACCACTATAACCCCCCACAGGATACTTTGCACCAACACGAATATAACGCACTTGATGTTTCGCCTCAACACTACTATAACCCCCCCGGATACTTTGCCCCAAGACAACTATAACCCTCCCCGGATACTTTGCCACAACACAACTATAACCCGCCCCGTATAATTTGCCCCAACACAACTATAACATCCCGGATACTTTACCGCACCTCTACCATGACCCGCTCACCGGATACTTTGCCCCAACACAACTATAACCCCCCCGGATACTTTGCCCCAACACAACTATACCCCCCGGGGTACTTTGCCCCAAGACAACTATAACCCTCCCCGGATACTTTGCCCCAAAACTACTTTGACCCCCTCCAGATACTTTGCACCAACACTACTATAATCCCCCGGGTACTTTGCCGCACCTCTACCATGACCCGCTCACCGGATACTTCGCCACAACACAACTATAACCCCCCGGATACTTTGCCCCAACACAACTATAACCCCCCGGATACTTTGCCCCAACAGAACTATAACCCCCCCGGGTACTTTGTACCAACTGTACTGCAATTTTTCAGGAAGAAGATAAAAAGATGCAAACAGGAGCAATAAAATAATATTGCTGCTGTTTATCTTGTTTGCTCCCGTTTGCTACTTTTTAACTTTTTTATTGCTCCTGTTTAACAATTTTATTTTTGTAGTGAACGAATGCACGTCCGACAACAAGCACTGGGACTCAGACACCGTCACGTGGTGGTGGTGCCCGTGCACGCAGATTGCGTGCCCGACAACATCAAACAAGGCGAGGTACCAATCCGCAGTTGAGTGCTTCGGTTCGCGGTTATTTGAACGCCTTGCGGCGCCTCGTAGGGAACTACAAATCGATTTCGAAAATGGGAACAGTCACTGTAAATTTTAGAATCAATAAATTGACGCCGCAGGTCTTCAAAAATCTGTTACTGAAAGCAATATCAAATTTGAAAAGCGTGAAAAGTTATTGGGTTCAAGCCGAAATAGGCTACCTTCTCAGTCGGCACACAACAAGTCAGACTGTCACATACAGACCGTTTTATGCTGCCACAAACACCAGACTTTTTGATATTGGGCAGTTCATAAACATAACACAGCACGACAGAATTGAACGTGTGGTGGCCAAATTTCGTGACCTCTACCCCAATCTAATTGAAAGACTCTCAATGGGAACCGGTGGTCAAGACTCGGGTTATGTTTTTCAGCAAATAACTAATTTGCGATTCATATTCTTCCGAGTGCCAAACCCGCAGACATAAAATGTGCCCACCACAGGAAGTGTGCTTGGGGGGAAGGACTAAATTTTTCAGAATCTCAATTTCTCGACAAGAAAACATTGATTCGGTTCAACGGTGATCTCATATCAACATTCACACAATGTATTGCGAACGCAATCCAATGTCATCAAGAGGGAGTTGCAGTGCGAGCACGACGGGACTGTAAAAGGCTGGCGAATACCATTCTCAAAAACTGTAAATTTCGTTTTGGCAATCGTAATCTTTTGAACAAGAAGCAAAATGGCGTGCACAAGCGCGTGTTGCAGTGGGCTGAGCGACGGTACACTCTTGCCATCTCAGTTTATAGGGTAGCCAGGCGCAGAACTGAACTTGAATGTGAGACGCCGTTGGGCATTGACAAATCGGGCTTTCGTGTGCATCTATTTCGTAGTCAAGCTTCAAATAGCTACAATCTGATTAGCAACGTTAGTTCATTCTGTGAAAGTTATGTGTGCAAACATTGCGGTCGTGATTTTGCGTTTGGTTGGATAAAAGTAAAGCACGAAACTGTGTGCAAGTCAAATCCGCTGGTTGAAGCACCTGGCTATAGTCATGGTCACGGACGCAGCATCTTCGCGCACTACAAATTCTTGTATGATGAACTGCTTGAATTGGGCATAAAAATGTCCAATTCAATGTACACCAAGTATTGTTTGACTGTAGACTTAGAGTCAATGTTGCCCGCAAATGAGGCTGTAATCAGCCAATTAGCAGCGTATACTCACGAACATCATATGGTCATGATGGCCGCAGCCTCAAATGTGCCCTCATATGACCATGAAAAATGGTTTGTCAATGCCCAAAGTTCCGATCAGTGTGTTTCAGATTGCGTCCGTTGGCTTGTCAGGGTCGGTCGAATTGCAGGTGATTTGCAGATACAGGAGAATGGTCACGTGTTCACTGAGTTGCAAACCTTGATCGATCAGACCGATTCCATTCCGCACAAACGTCGACTCAACAAACTGATGGACAAAGCATCGCGCCTTCTTCGCAGGATCCCAGTGGCAACCTACAACGTATTTTTTTGCCTTTATTGTGTTTGAAATCCTTAAATGACTAATCATGAAGATGTTTCATTCTCAGGGCGGAAAATACGACTTTGTCATTCTGACGCAAACAAATGGGTTGTTCTATGGGTTGAAAAAACATACGGACGAGAACATTCGGTTGTTCAAGAGGCGGACGGATTGCTACCTCGCAATACAAACTGATTCGGTGCGCTTTTTTAAAATTTCAAAATTTCTTTTAAATTTCAAAACTTCAAACTTTTTTCTTTTTTTGCTTTTCAAAAGCTGAGCATTAAATGAAAATTGCAGCTCAACTTGTGCGACGTTATGAACTACCTCGGAGCGCAACGTGTCTCGCTGCGACAGCTGGCAAAAACCTTCAATCCTTCTGGAACACAAAAGTTTGACTTTCCCTATTTGGCATTGACAAAGTTGAGTGATTTGAACGCTGTTGATTTCCCGCCAATCAGTCAGTTTACAAATCTGGATGGTTCTTGTTCTTTGGCGCCTGACGAGGATAGGTACCGAGAATTACTGAGGGCAGGTCTCAGTGTGCCAGATGCACTGACAGAGCTAGGTCTAGATCAACCGCCAGATGCACGCAAAGCCTACGATGAACTGCGTGATTTCTACTACGCCAACTTTAACAATTTGCGTGAACTGTTGGCCTATTATTGTGTGGCCGATGTCAAATGCTTGCTCGAATGCACTCTGGCCATCTCGAAAACCTACAATGAACTTTTCCGTGTCAACATGTTTGAAAAACTCAGCAGCAGCTCGCTTTCCTTTTCGATTTTCTTGCGTGAGATGAACAGATCACATCCAAACAGTTTCTTTTCAATCATGAAAGGCAAGGCACTCGACATTGTCAATCGCGCTGCGGTTGGTGGACTGGCACAGTCCATCGATCGGCTGATCATTAGTGGGCACACAACGATCAAGCCTCACCTGATCCCTGAACAAGAGCGTGAAACGGCAGTTTGCGTGAAAAGTATTGATGGGAACAGTTTGTATCCGGTTTGTCTGTTTTTGTTGCTTGCTGTGTCATGATGCTTTGATCTAATCAGCAGCATGTCACGTCTGTCTTGTAGGGCGTCTTCGGACTGCAAGAATTCGAATCGTTCGGTTTCTATGCAGTGCGAGAACACAACAACAACTTCCGCATGGAAGAGGTTGCCGGCAAACGAAGGG
>JASAMV010003606.1:0-24503 GCA_030248065.1 Rhynchonema sp. JSB1_4
ACTGGCAAGCAAACGCGTTCACTTCAATTTCCGTCCAACCAAACTTGACACTGTCCCGCGTGCCGGATTGCAGTTGAGGAGGGAGGAGGGGTGGTTCGCTATTATGTTGTTCTTTTGTGGCATAGAGTGACTTATACTAACGTTGTCAACGCAGCTGGCTGTGTTGCATGCAAGCGCAGCAGGATGTTGTCGTCAACGCACCTGTCGCGCTACCCAAGTGTGTCATAGGAACCCTGTGTTCATTTCTTCGAGGCTCGTCCCAATGCAGCCCGGTCGCGGATTGGCGGTGGATCGGCGGATTGGCGGATTTGGTGATTTCGGCGCAGGGGGCGCACTGGTGTAATGACGCCAAACAATTGGGCTATTCAAAGGAAACCTGTTGTGTACAACCTGAAATTGAAACCTATGTGTCAATTGAAACTCATCATGATGTGAAAATCTGTTTGAGCTTAAAAGGGCTCATTACGGTGGTCAACTCAAGCGATCAAATCACTTTGTCCACTCACTTTGTAGAGTCGTCAACTCACCCCGAGTGCCATGTACATATGTACATGTACATTATCGCGCTCTGTCGGGCCGCTGTGAGTTAACGAAATGCTTTGACCACCTGAGTTAACCACTGTAACATTAGTCTAAGCAACAAAATTACTTCCAATGAATGCAGTGGCTTTTATTTCTACTTCTAAGGGTGGAATTTTCGAAGTGGTGTAAAGGTCAGTTGGGCGTAAAGGTCGGTGTAAAGTTCGGTCGAAAGCTCGGTCGGCGTAGCTCGGTGTAAACGTGAAACATTGCCTGTTGTTAACGTGGAATGTTTCAAGTTTACACTGTGAGGTCTATCGCACTGAGCTGTCGACCGAGCTTTCCACCGACGACCTTTACACCGTTTCGAAAATATCACCCTAAATGTGTATGGCTTCTGTGCTAATGATCAAAAGACAGACCCAATTCTAATATTTAAAAAAGCGGATTAGTGTGCGCGCTAACCCGCTAATCCGTTTCACGAGCGCTTTGCGGATTGTGGGGTACTAAATCCGCTAACACGCTAATCCGCCTTTGGTATTGGCGACACAAAAGAGAGATGCGCTAATCTGCTTACCCGCTTGCATTGGGCAATCGGCCTTAGAGCGAACTTAGGTTAAATCCGGAATCCGTAAACCGTAAATAGTTTGCATACAAAAATACAAAGCATATCCGGACTCCGGAAATATTTCCGGAAAACGCAGAAATTTACATGCAAAAATAATGCGTTTTTCCGGAAATATTTCCGGTTTCCGGATTCAACCTAAGTCCGCCCTCAGTGTGGGTCGCACTTGGACGCATCCCACGTGTGTTGCACGCCAGACGCATGGCCAGCTGCATTTGCACGAATCTCAGGCAGTTGTGTTGACAACAACAGTATTGCCCATCAAAGTTGGCATCACAGACCGTGCCCGTGTCGGTCAAAGTCTGTGGTCGGTGTCTAACTGCTTGCAAACTGCGCTGCCAATCTGTCCCAAACGAGCACTTGATGTGCCATAAATCAATCCTGACTATGTTGGTCTGTGCGTGTGTTTGTGCCAACTGGTTTTTGTTTCGTCTCGTAATGACACTCACAATCCAGAAGTGTTTATGCACCACTGTTCTTGCCAGCGAGACTCAAGTGGCCTGTTGAGCTAATAGCTGACGCTCGTTATCCGGTTTTCGCTTCCCTTATTGACAATTTGCACCATTAAAAGTTGATTTTCATACCCACCGTTGTTACCGTCGCGTTTTTTTACATTGTCCATTTTCTGCTTTTAGAAGATTTAGATTTCTCACTTTCGTCGTTTACCTGAAAATCAGGGCGAATGTCTGGCATCGGTGGATAGCTCGGTTCGCTCTCACACTATGTCTGTTGCTCATATTACTTGCAAGGCGTTTTATTGACGGTTTTCATTCACATACAGTCAAACCTCCACATAGTGAACCTCTACATAGTGAATCCCTAAACATAGGGAACGATCGAACGGTCCCCAAATTTGTGTTATGCTCCTGTGAGATGCTCTACATAGTGAACATTCTAGTGAACAAAATAGTCGGGTCCCGTTTTGTTCACTATGTGGTGCTTTGACTGTGCCAATATATAGGCAACGCTGATTTTTCGTTTTTTTCGCGGAACTTTTGTCCACAATGTTTGGAAAGTCGAGCCCCGTACATTCAGCTCAGTTTACGATACCGAATCTGGTCCGAAGGAACGAATGTGCATTAGCAGTGAGAGAGCGCTAAGCTGCTTTCCTTATGGCACATATCAAGATGCTTTCGGTCTTCTCTTTTATTCCAGTACTTAGTTCCCGATGTGCGAATGTCTTGGCCTTGTGTTCACGAGAAGCTCTCACGAAATATAACGACGGACCGGAATGTACATTTGTAGGTATAGGAACCTGTACATATCGGAAATGAAATAAATTCTTCAGTATGTTTGTGCACCACTACATTACCAACCATAACCAGCTGACTAGCATACATACCCAAAGGTTCAATCTGACTGACAGAACACAAAATCTCTTCTTGGACACACTTCCTCAATTCATAAAAGTTTATATTGCGCAATGGAGCAATATCAACAGCAACTGGCCGAAAACAATAATTTCACGTCACTCGTGGAAAACGTAACCATATCGGACGCGTTGCTACCGAGTGACATGTGTCCCGATTACAACAGTATGCTCTGGTTCATACATCCGATGCAGTACGTGGCCGGGGTCGTCTCTCTCATCAGTCTGGCCGAAAATCTCCTGCTCATGGTCTCTCTCGTCTACCACAATTGCATCAACGTGCGAAAGATCGGCTACTTTTTCACAATGTCCCTGCTGGCGTGTTTCGACGCCATCTCAGCGTCCTGTTTTGTACCACTGATTCTCATCCCGAAGTTCTACCCGAATCTGTCCGAGCTCTACAGCAGCTACATCACTGAGTTGTTTGCCGCCAGTGAATTTGCGTTGACTTCGAGCACATTCCTGCTTATCGCTATACAGTTGGAACGGTCAGCGAATTGCATGCTATTTTTTGAACCTTTGTGAAAACATAATCTCGGTAGTTGGACCATATTCAGATATGCGCTAACGACCACCAAATGGAAGAAGGCGGTGAATCCGTGCAATCGCATGATCGCGTGTGCATCGGCTGTTTTCCTGGCGCTCCTCATGAAATTCCCCGTGTTGTTTGAATCTGAGGTATGTACATATGTTCATCACAAAGCTGAAACTTGAATAATTTCACGATTGCCGAACGACAGTCGCACTACAATGTTCTGTGTGAAAACGGGGACAACTGCAGTAGTTACATACATACGTACCATTAATTCGTTTTGAAATGAAACGATAGGCGGCATGCCTGCGCTTTTTGACTGATTCATCCGCGGGAGGTGCACCGGGACACCATCAGTGCGAATGCACCAGAGATCGCTGCTGATCGAAAATACATAGACTTGCGCAACAAACACTGATGTGATATGACTCCGGCGGGCGCACGTGTTTATTATCATCTGGTGCGTTTACAATGACAACGATCTCGTGCACCGCCGCCCGTCTTTCTGACCAGATAAAAGGTCTGTGTGCCGAAACGAGTAATGTCTGCAAAACTGACATTGTACCAGGTGGTGACCAGTGTCGACATGTACGGTCAAGTACAACAGGCGATCCTGCCCACACCCATCAACGAGGATGACGCATACATTTTCTACAAATTCTGGATCCGCAATCTGTGCTGTGTGTTCATCCCGTTCATTGTGCTCACTGCGATCAACATCAGACTGGTCATGAAGCTGAGACGGTCGGAGCGACACGCTAAGTTGTTCGCCATGACACGAAGCATTACTGAGGCGCAAAAAGTAAGGTGTGATCTGGTGGGCATGGTAAAATGAAGATCAGTTTGATATCACCAATGACTGACAACACAACTGGTGCAGAAACCTTCGATATTCTTATCAGGAGAAACGTTTTTTTACCTTCTTCATAGTGATTTATTACTATGGTGAACCCTCTTCGGTAATGACAACAAGTTTGGTTCCCAATTTCTAAATATCCTGGGACAGTGACCCAAACTGCGATCAGAAGTACAATGGAAACAGATGTGACAGTTTTTGTCATTGTCAGTCGGGCCACTGCAGTGCAGTTGTACTGACGATGACCTGATACACCGACAGTCACTGAGGACAGTTCCAACAATCCCAATCCATCCCAGCTTCGTGCTCAATCAGCCACTCGCGCATTCGTGCTCGTCGTTTGCACGTATCTGATATCGAATCTGATTAACGTCGTCATCACATTCTGGGAACACGTCGATTACCGCTCATTGGTTAGTGAAACATCACCGGAAGCGTTTTGCTGCAAACTCGATCTATTATATTTCGTTCAAATGCGTCGTGGATAAGTTATGGTATACTGTCAGAGCCATACACAAGTGCCTCTTGATCAAGTGGGCTTGCGTTGATCCAATTTTGCTATCGTCACGTCACTCAACGCATGACCATTCTGCGCACCACTAAACTGTTATCAAGATCTGGGTCACGCCACCATCTCGTGCACTGTCTGGTGCACCGCCCGTATAAGAAAGCAAGTCGAAATGGGCATCCAAAGCGCATAGTGCTGCTAGTGTACGTACGTACCTGCTGTATACACTTTCACATTTAACATCAACTCTGATGCCAGCAAAGCGCATGCCAGCTATGGTCATGAAACATCATATCCAAGCACTATATTTGCAGGCATTGGACAACTGCGTGTTCTACAACGCCGGCTCTGACGTGGTGTCATTCCTGACGGCAACAAGCGGTGCACTGCGTCTACCTATTTATTTATTCTGCAATCCCGACGTCCGTTTGGCCACCCGTTCATTGTTGTGTTGTTGTGACCACAATGTCGACATTGACAACACACCAGTCATACCCATGGCGTGTCGAATCAGCTTGAAACATCACAATAATATGAACAACAATGCGATCATGTTGGCGGCGAACAACGGTCAACCACCGCTGGCGGAGGAGGAGCAGGAGGAGGCAGAGCAGGACAAGACACAATTGGTGGAGGAAAACAAGAAGGAAAATGAAAAGAAAGAGAAAATGGAGTTGGAAGCGGAACAAGAGAAAGAGCAAGCCGACTGCTCGAAATTGGCATGCGTCGATTTGTATGAGACGGAAACGTTGTTGTGAATAATGGGTTGTGTAAAGTGTGGTCGGTATTGCACGGTGATCAAACCGGATCGGTCCATCTGGATTGATTTTCTCCGATCCTGTACTATCACCAAGATCGATATCGGTCTGTGTTTGTAAAGTTGAGCTTACAATTGAACATTTCGATTTCGATTGTTTCATATCACAGTAGGGATACCTCGAGTTCAGAACATGTAGCATATTTGATTCCTATCAAATCACTTGATGTCGACTGTCAACGTGTTGTGAAAGCGTGTGATACTCTTTCCTGTTTTTTACTTGTATTATGATCGCTTTTATTTATTTTCATCCTACGACTATTTGTAGTGCATGATAATCACTGCTTGTCCTATCGTACTTTTGGAAGAACATTTTCTTGGGGCGCACTCGGGTTGACGATGACCTGATGCACCACGAACACTCAAGAGATCACACAAAGACAACCAAAACGTGCACAACTGCATTTTCAAATCCTTAACAATGAAAGTGAAGGACTCTCCTATCTGGTAATTGCTCATTTTAATTCCAAACGCAAAAATATTCATCTTTGCAATGCAATGCACAGTGTTGCCTCAGGTGAAAAATGTCCAAAAAATCGACTTTTCAATTTTTTTCGCGCGTGAAACGTCGTGACAGACGGGCGTCCCGCCGCACCATGTATCAAAGTGACAACTTTTGTTTTATTGCCTATCTCGTTGTGTGGGTCAGTGTAAATGATGACTTTAAAATTTATCTCGAATCAATTGCGCAATATCACAAACACACAAGGCGAGAATATTAGGCCACAAAAGGCATGGGTGTAATGCGCAGTCGTGCAGTCTGCTGTCAGATCAACCGGCATGCGACTGTCTGGGATCAGTTGATAGGAAATGGAAAAGTATTAAGTTTGATAACAAATTCTGCTGTGGCAGTTGCGGTTGTTGCTTCATGGCTTATTTTGTTTTTGTGGCGTAAATGATTCAAGTCAATAAATGACTCAACATTCAAGATAATCATGATGGACTTATGAATGAACCAGTGGCGGATCCAGCTTTCGGCCAAGGGAGGGGCCAAATCCAAAAAGTCATTTTTATCTTGTGCTTGTTCCATTTTTGAAAAGTCATTTTTAGCCAGTGCTTGTTTAGAATTTCGCGCTTTTAACACCAGATATTATATAAAATACGACAACGCGCGCAAAGCGCGCAAAATTTTGTGGCACTTTTACGCGCGCGAAAGCCAGTCTTCATTGAAAATGCGTGTATCTGAAGCGCGAAGCGCGCGATTTTTAGACTTTTGAAGTGTGTTAGAGTGAAAATCCTGCGATTTAGGGGCCCTTTTTCCTTCTTCCTTCCGAAACGGTGGCCCCCTTCAGGGGCCAAATGGACCAAAGGGGGCCATGGTCCCTGTGGACCCCCTGGATCCGCGGAATGAACAACACCATTTTTCTCATCAGTATTGTTTTTTCAGACGCCAAAGTTCTTCTCAGTAAGATTGATGATTTGCGCAAAAAATGAACATAAACATATCACTCTGACTCTGGGCAGCAGTTCGACTTCAATCGGGCGTCTATTTTTTGCAAAGGCCCCAGGCAGAGGCAATCGCAATCATGTAGGTAAATTGCTGTGGTTTTTTTATCCACGGTTTTTCGATGTATAAACTTTCGACACTTTTTCTTTGATCCTGCTACGTCACGTGCAAACTTTGAAAGAGACACCTTATCTCGCTTGATGCAGGTGGTAATTTGCTGGCTTGCACGTGAATATGACGTGACAACATTGTGTTTTCTTTTTCTATTTATTTATTTACACCCACATTTGTTATGAATAATGGTGATTATACTTTGGTGCACACACATTGTGCCTCAAGTGATTATGCTGACATTGTGATGTATCTACGCTGCACGTGTCAGCAGAATCAGAAAGTAACATGGTTATGTGACACACGCACATGTGTTACTCGAAAACAAAATATGTCAAGTTTTGGTGACACACTATGTACAATATACATGTATGTCTCAGTGAGAGGTGTGAATTCATAAATTTATAAACCTCAATAATCTCAATTTCGATTACCCACACCAGCCAAGATGGGCGATCATGCTGTGGGTGAAGTGTGACACAGTTTCTTCTTCAGTTGCTGCGGACGATGACCTCATTTCTGAACTGAAAACGCAATGATGAGATTCACTTTATGCCATTCAATTTTCAACTGCTGTTTCATTGCGTTAAATTGTCGAATGGGTAATTAACAGAATAATAGTTTACTCTTTGGAAACGTTTTTGACACTTTTTGAGTCAATGAATGTTCGCCCTTTCAATATACCTTTGCATCGGTACCTTACATCGCTGCATCCATGTTTGGTTCGGTTCGATTTCAGAATCATCGAGTCAATCACCAGATTGTTTGCAATTCAGCGTGAAATAGCTGGCCTGAATTCTCCCTTATAAACTCCACTTTCGCACATTATTACCGGTTCACAGCACCCAGTCAATTGGCAGCCCCTCAGTCCCGCACATGGATTGCATGAAATACAGCCCAAGACATTTGTCGTTTATGCCACCACGCACCTTTTGAAAGACTTCGCATGTTTCGGGTCTTGGATGAACACCTTAGTTGTTGTGTTTTCCGAATGGATCTTGTTTTCAACACCATGTTATACTTTACTACCATACTGTGCCCACCTGTTGTGTGTATTGTATACACGAAAAAAACGACATCGAAACTTCAATCACTCTGCAGTATATCATCTTCAAATTCCAAATGCGGAAATAACGACGCGCAGCGCAAATTTGTATTTTTTCGTGAAGTGCGTTCATGGGAGCTCATTTATCGAACCAACTGTACTTGAAGGACTACTTTTGGAAGGCGTTTGCAAAACTACTGTCTGTTTACAGACGCCATTAAATCTTAATGTTCTCAATTGCCATATTTTGGCTTTGATCCCATGAATTTAGCCAATAAAACAGGTACATAAAAGTATGGTTTGTAATGTCGCTGTAGCTGGTGTGTCAAGCAAGCATAGTTTGAGTGAAAAGTACTACCGCACTAATGCAACCGCCTCGTTTCAAACAAATTGACCTGGGTCCTTGTGAAAGTGGCCCCTATACACTTTGTTAGCGATATAGCGGTGAATTAGTATATGACGATCCCCATAAATAAACGTTTATTTTTTCACGCATATGTTGAAGTCGCACTCGTTTAATTTCCTTGCTCTCATGGTTACCGCTCTTCCACTCATGTCATTCAATGCAGTCATATTTTTTAAGTTTGTTTTACACATGCACTAAAATAATCATAAAAACAACGGCACGAGAATTAGCAACTTTGGAATTGCCATGTTTGTCGAACGAAATGTACACTTTCTTTCTCCAATTCGTTTCAGTTGACGTTCTGTGATGAGTGTTGTGTGTGAAAAAACGTGTCATACATCACAGCAAGTATAACAATGTCAACAGTGTTACAACTACCAGCATGACTTTGAAATGAAATACTATTGTCAAATAATAATTATGTCAATCACCTGTGTCCAGCTGCGTGTCAATTGGTTCACCGCCTGAGCAGAAGAGAAAACGTGAGAACACGCACACCATGCTGCTCGATCGATTGGCCGCAACTTGAGTGAAACATCACCGACTCGGATGATCGAACATGGATTTACGATCGATTTGGATTGTGATCGTAGCCATTGTTGGACGCTCGTTCGCACAACAACGTAAGCTCACGTTTTGTTTTTTCTTGAGAGGTTATATTTCAAAAATTGAATTTTCTGCTTGTTTGAAAGCCCCTATCAAACTTGGTGATCGAGCTCGGCTTTGGTCAAGTGTTTTTTTGCATTAAGTGTGCGACCCTAATTTAAACTAGTATAAAGAGCGTTCATAGCTCTCTGAAAACAAAATTGTTTCGCTCGTCGAACTGGTGTCAGGATCGCTAAAATCTTGAAATATCCAAAATGTATGTGGAGTGACACAAGATGAACGCAGTACCAATTTATCCGGATTTGAATCAAAGTTGACACCACACGTCCATGGAGATAGTTTACAACGACTATTTTTTGAAACATCAGTTTGTTTGTCTTGCAGCGACGGCCGACCGCTGTTTCTACCAATACAACAACCATGGCCTGGCGTGTGCAGCCCCCTTTATTCGTCAATCTCCAGTCTCAGTCGAAGAATGTCAACAATTGTGCAAGAATAATCGGGATCGATGTCGCTCCATCGCCTGGAATAAAAACGGCGAAACATGCGATCTGTTCTTGTTGTCGGCGCCGGTCCCGAGTGAGTCTTTTGGCTGATGGTCATCGGTCCGCTTTGGGGTTCGTAACTTTTTGCCTCTGGGTTGGTATGTTGAGATTTACCGATGGACACCCTTTTGCCCAACAAAATTTAGCAAAGCGGCCAAGTCCGGTTTTGATTGTGGTAAGAACAAAGATATGTACTAATGAGCTCACATTTAACCAACGATCAGTTTTGGACAACAGATGCAGAAGGTTGAACCTTGTGGTGGACAGACAAATGCACATAAATGGCGCAAAGCAACCATGAAACGGCCACACAGAATTGCAGACTAATGCTGCTGTTTCACTGTTGTATGGGGTCATGCACTGACGATGTCCGTGTACCGCTTTGTGCGAAAACAGGATGAAACGGACAATCCTAACTGCTGTTACATTGGGCTTAGACCGGCAGCAAATCAGGCTATTATGATATTTCAGGCCGAGTAACGTACCCGAGCGGTAACGGTAAGGATTACGGTGGTCCAAATCCACCTCGTCCAAACAACGGCGGCGGATACGGGGCTGTGAACAAGGGTGGAGGCTACTCGCACTCAACAGCATCACCCCCGGTTGGGTACGGCAGTGGGGGCTCATCGAATGTTAATCCCTACCCCAGACCTCTTGGTCCAACACCACCTTCCCCTGTGACCGTGTCGGACAATTATGGTCGTGCACCGCCGAGTCAGGGTTTACACTGGTCAAACGCACTACGCCGACTGCGTCATCGAAGGCTCAGACGTCAGGCCCCGTGGCTGACGAGGGGGCACAGTCATTTTGGATTCGATGTCAGAAACGTCCACCGACGTTATCGCGACAGTCCGATTGCGGCCAATTCGTATAATTCGCATTCAAACAATCAGAATGGCGGTGGTAATCGGTATGGACAAAGCAGCAACAATGCTGCGAGAGCGTCGTTTTCGGGCAACTATGGCAGCGGTGGCTCGGGACAGACGAACTACGGACAGAATAATCCCGGAAACACGTTTGTATCGTGATGTTTTGTTTCACGTTTTACGCGAACACAATACTATTTTTGGTGTCACGTCGCCATATGGTGCGTTCGCACTGACGATGACCTGTTGCACCGCCACTGTGTGACAAACAGATACGTACGAGCAACCGAAAAACAGACCTACACATCATAACCAGTTTTTGTGCATGTCGTAACCATTTCTGAAAAATATTATATTTTTTCAGATTCGACCAATTTATCGGCAATTGTCGTCGACCTCACCTGGCCTATCTGGCTGGCTGGACGTATCTGGAATACGATCCCACCTGCGGCGCTGGCATACCGGCCACAACAAGCCGACCCACACGCACAACAACAAGGAGAACTGGTGAAATTGCTTCTATTTTTATAGCACCGTTTTTTTGACAACACAAATTTTACTTGATAATTTTTACACATGAACTTTTCCTTCTTCAGGGCCAACTCGTACCCCAAGGCCAAGACCCACTACGACGCCCAGGCCTCGCCCGGGAGGCAGCACGACTCCACGACGTGCGTCTGGTTTCCTTCTGTTGGAGCACCCCAACTTATATTGAGGGCCACATAACCTAATGTTTGGATCGGATCTACTTTGGTCACGTGGCTTTTTGCATAACGGTTACTGTCATAATGGTTTTTTGTGTTTCGCAGATGCCATGTATTTTGACCAGGGTAAGAAAATGCCCAGACAGGTAGTTACGCTGATCAAATCACTGTAGTAATCTCGACATATCGTTAAAAATGCAAGTCGTCACGTGACTAATGTGAGATCGATTCAGTCCCCACCGACAACCACGTTATGCCCCCTCCGTTTGACTACTGTCAGACTTTCAAACAAAAGAGAACTATAAGTTCAGCCACCTCGCAAACGCCATGTCCCCCGTTGGTGCACGACAATCGCGTGCTGGTGGGATTCGCCGAACATGTGAGGGAGACGGCCACATTCGAAGAGTGCTATGTGGCCTGCTTGGAGGCGCAGGCAACACTCGGGTTCACATGCAGATCTGGTAACGTTGACTCTTAAAAAATTTCGGAACTAACTCAGTGATGGTCCCAGTACTACCACAATGGTTTTGATTATGTCACAATTTTGGACCCTTCGCGAATTACTGATGAAGTTAATTTCGGTAACCAAGATGCTCATAGATACAATAAATGTAAAACACTTTCGAAAACAAGATTAGCATTCTTTGCATGTGCAAAAGCTCCTTTCCTTGACAGGTCAATTCTTCGGACCAAACAGTCAGCAGAATTGCATCCTCAACAGCGAGGACTCACGATCTCAGCCGGATCTCTGGATTGACTGGGACGAAGAACCGGTGCAGTACTTCGAACCGTGTCCTTGTGAGTTGGGGAATACGTCGTCGTTTAATTTCTGAAAAATTTGTGCGCAAAGGTCCACCACCGCCTTCTTTGGATAGTAGTTGTCACATAAGTGGTTCTCGTCATTTCAGGCCACAATAAAAAATATTCATAAAGAAATCTATCGTGCCCGCATTCACAGGCGCAGGGAAACCCCCGCCGGGGGGAGAGGGGGGAAACAGGGAGACACACAGCAACAAGCCACGCGGCACACACACGCGCGGGAAAAACACACACACCGCCCGCCCGGGGCCCCCGCGAGAAAAAAATATACAACAAAATGGGAACCGGACGAAGGCTCAGACCTGACTAACGTGGTTGCACATAACATGCGTATAATACATCTATGGTTTTTTGTTACCCAAGCTCAACGTGCCTTCACAGACGAACGGTGTGTGGTGCACCAGGTCATCATCAGTGCTACCTGCATTCCCCATTGCAGTCTCGCGTCAATTCGTTTTCAACGATCACGTCGAGCTGTCATCGCACGAGACCGACCGTCGCCGCAGTGCATCCCCTACCCGGCGCAGAACAGGACCCAAACTTTTGTCGCCCCTATCAACGTGGGGTCCGTGGACTACGTGTTCGATTCGTAGTGATCAAAGGGGCGAACAAAAACGATTCAGGCGTTGTCAGTCGATACTACCCTCGTCGTGTGACCAACAGAAAAGGACTTGTCATGTGCTGCAACGGTCCAGAAGCTGATGTTTCACTGGATCTGGCTACAATATTTCGAGTTATCGAAGTGTTTGTTGTTGCAAACCCTGATTGCCACCTGCATGTTGTGCTTATTACGTATAAATTAGTATTTATGTGAGTTTATTACGTGTTTATACAATATATGTGATGCGAGCGTCTTCATCTACGTTTGCGATCTGATACTGTACATGTGCATAAGGTGGACTGATCGTTGAAAAAAACAAATCATGTTCGACGACAAAAACGTTACTCTTATTTTTCTCGTCCTCGCAGTAGAAAAACGCAACAGGAATGAAACAGTAAACGGCAAACCAGAAAGAGCGGAATGGTAACAGAAACAAGATGTAAGTAGCAGACAGATAACGAACAAAACAATAAATGTCCAAGAAAGCAGTGCAAAAACGTTCCAACACTCAATACCACCCATCATTCATCAAACACCCACTGAAACATAAACAGTAACAAAAATAAGCCCATCGGCAACACAACGGCAAACCAACGCCTACAATCAGTTTTCGCGATTATAAAAGGTTATGCAGTGTACACGTCAAATACGGGCACAATCAAAAATGCACTGGTGAAAACCGACGACTAGAAATAAATGGGATAAATAATGAAACCCAATAGTCCTTCCTGACATTTCCAAACAAAGTATGTATCTACGCAAGAATAAAAACTAATAAATACCAAGCACTTGCCTAATAATAAATCACAAACTGACACGACAACAAAATAACTATACTAGTTTCTACCTAACAGTACAAAACACCTTCGATAACGCCATCTGAGCCATATAAATAAAAACAAGCAAGCGCCATGCGCGAAAAAACAAATAAGATCGATTTCAATCAATAACAAAGACCAAACAACAGCACATGGCTGATACCAACAAGACAAGACCAGTATAAAATAAACCAACACTGAACGTACTAGATTGGTGCAATAGTTAGGGTCATGCTTTCACATTAATCCCCCGCATAACCAATAGATGACCGTAACCGTGTGCACCAACCAATTAGTCGGCTGCCTTTCTAATGTTGATCGGTTGTCTGCGCTGCTGCATTTTGAGCAGCGGATCGTAGGCAAGTCGGTATCGATGTTGGTCGAATCGTATCGGCAGCGACGGCATCAGCCCGAACAAATCGCAGCACACGCGCAACAGCCACATCGGGGGCAACACGGCGAACGGACTGCAATCACACGGATATGCGACAACGATGGATGAATCAATATCATTCAGCAGCTATCAACCTGGCCGAGCAGTGCAATATGAAGTCACGACTGTAGACGATACGCACATCCAAATGGCCGGCCTTTTCGCGTCGCACAACCAGTGCACCGCCACCCGACGACATTTGCACCGATTCAACCTGTATGAATACCAGTGAAACATCACAGGAAACATGCCACCGATGGGATCATGCGACTGCAGTTGGTTTGTTTCGCATGTGTGTCTGAGGACACAAGTCGCATGATCACCACATCCCACCCACCACTTCGTCATGTGCACTGCGTGATTGTTGTGTCGTCGCTTTCGCATCACCGTCTGGACCGGGCACATCGCTGAAACGACGGCCACCTGAATGCAAACAGGGTGGCATTTGGACTGAATCATACAAATTGTCGCTGGTTTACGGCACCAAAAAACGTGCGTAAACAGCAGTGCTCGATCAACCTTTCTCCTTGTCGTCTTTGCCTGTGCGCTGCTGGTGTTGTTGTGGTTGTCGCACGGACGCACGAATCACGCGACCAGCACGACGTGTGTTGTTGTTGTTGTTGGATTTGGCTGCAAACATACAACACTGATGTGTCTACATCGATTGCCACTCCTCCGCCCTCATATTCAATCAAGCCAACCTTCCGACGAGCGACGTTCACGACTGCGAGCTCTGCGATCACGTGACCTGCCCTCGTCCCCTTCACACGATCGATCGTCGACCAGCGAATGCGTGCCGCCAGATTTGTAGCTGCACATTGACATTGAGTGACATCGCACGAATTGGGAAGGAAGATGTCAACATTCCACAAAAAAAGATCCAACCGTTTCTTGTGGTCTCTGGCGATGCGACGTTGATCGACGTCTTCGTGTTCGTCATCGGCGTCCAGCGAATATCGATTGGCCCCGCCATCGTGATCGATCGATCGATTCGATTTGCCTGCACAATCAATTAATAAATGATGAATCAATTGATTGATTGTGTGTGCACACCTGACATCATTTGTGGTTGGAGAAACGGTGGTGGATCGAGCATCATACACGCCATCGACGTCGGGGCCATCGGGGACGCGCATTTGCCAGCGCGCAGCCCAGACTGAAAAATGGACAGAATCATGATCATGATCGACCTCAAGCTTGGCATCCGTCCGGATTAGTCCACTTTTGTATTCACAATGGGACTTTCGGGTGACGAAGATTCGTCGTCTTCAGAAAATAGCAAATTATTTATGCTCTCATGGTGAACTGTTTTAACAAGCTTGCGCCGAACTTTCTCACACCGAGCTTTCCACCGACCTTTACACCCAAATGAGCTTTACACCGTTTCGAAAATATCACCAAACAACACGTCAGGTAGCAATGGCAGCATGAAGCATAAAACATGATCAATTCGAACACATACCTGTTGTGGCATTGGGGGTTGTATGAATGGATGAATCGGCAAGGACAACAACGGCGGTGGTTTGCTGTTCGGCTGTTGCTGTGGCCAAAATTGCGCGTCGAAATTCGGTGGCACCACGTAGTCGATGGCACGGGTGCCCGGCAGCATGTGCCCACCACCAGGTCCTACAAATACAGACTAGACAAACATCAGAGAAACACAACATGTCGGTCACATCTTTTTTGGGGTTGCACGAAAACTAGGTTGTGCACAGCGTTTAGTGTTCAACATTAAAAATTGAATTGAAATCACGTGAAATTCGTGTCTTGACACCAGACCCGTCTGCGAAAACAGGACAAAAGGAACAAAATCTGCAGGTCATTATGTTCTGACTCACTGAGTCCATTTTGCTGTTTCTGGACGTGCAGCCAAGCAGCAACTGGTCAAACTCATATAATGAACAAGATTTCACACAACAGACCAACCAGAAGCGTGTTGCATCGGATGCAGTGCGTTTGTGCGCATGTATCGCTGAGTGTAGATGCCCAACGGATTTGGCTGAGCGCCAAGTGCAACTGCAGTGGCCATAGCGATTTGATGGATGTGTTCATTAGACATGTGGAATGGCGATGGAGGCCACGACGGAGACTGTGGAGGGATGTAGGGGGATGCTCGGGGAAGGTGCAGGTCGTGCATGGCTGCAATGGGACGGGACAAGCAATGCATAGGTGACAGCCAGTGTTCTTGGGGGAGGGGCCCCTCGGGTACATATGTCCCCCCCTCCGGGCACACCTGCTCCACTAGTTTTTGCCTAAACTAGGCATTTTAGGCCTAAATTGCGCGACTTTTAGGTCAGTGATGTCTAAAATCGCCAAAACACAGTTCTTACGGAGACTTTTTCCACAAAGGAAAAATAGGTCCAGTTTTTCCACCCAGTCGGACCAGCTTTTACAAACGGACGGGAGTGACACCGTCAACGTAAACGCACTCGCACCATAAAAACAAACACACGAAAACAGAGCTTATAGTTCAGAGTTTCAAATAAACATCAGCTGTTGCGTGACACAATCACGTCAAAACAAGCGCACTACAGAACAATACCAAGTGAGAGCGAAGCCACATTGTCGCAGCCAACACGTTGGTACGCAGGATGTTTCAACCACTGTAACCACCAACGTGCTGCGCACCAGCACCAGGCCATCATCGTCAGTGCGAATGCCCCCAGATGACACACAAACAATTGTGGACTCACGATCCTGTGATGGTGCGGGACCGCCGGATGTCTGACGTTTGCGTTCTGGTTGTGGTCTGCCGCCTGTCAGACTCGAACCGCGCGGAAACAATGGCTCTAAAATCGGATGCAACTTGGATGAACGATCAGCGCCTCGACCTTCACCACGTTGCATCGGGGGTGGGGGCGTGTCCATGTCGCGATCGCGCTGCAAGTGGGGGGCACATTATTGTTACCATTGACGGCTTGGAAGCACATCGTTGCCCAAAATGATGAAACTGAACAGGAACCTGTTGTTTCGAGGGTTCTCGTCCGGCCCTCGATTTCATCGACGCTGTGATCGACGCAGCTGACTGCATTTATTGTATTGTATTTGTCACGTTATTCGGTTGTTCTGTCACGATTTTTGGGGTTGTCAACGGACGAAAAGTCAACCAATAGCGATATAATCGAGATTGCTGTGGTAGTGGTGCGATGTTCGTACGCTATCAATCCGAAAGCATAGTACCGTATTACCTCTACTCAGACATTCACGGGAGCCAAAATAATATATGTACCAATTTTTTTGCATTGGAAAAAAATAGAAGGGTTGCCGGTTTTTTTAACCCGCAAAAAAGGGGTTGCTCAGTTTTTTTGGAAGGCATCGAAAGTGTCACTAAACATCATTGTGTTGTTTGTTTCCGCCCACTTGAGGCGTTTTTCATATTCTGGAATGTACAATTCTGTTTTCTGCAATGCTGTTTGCATGCACATATACATACAGTGTAGTTCCTGGTCCGGCGCGGCGGTTAGTGTACCTACCCCTTTTTTCTGTGCGGCGGTTAGTGTACCTCCCTGGGGGGGGAAGGGGGGGGAAGACCCAAATTCAGGAAAAAGCCACTTTTTGAGGTAGAAAATTTGACCGATTTTTGGCCGTTTTTGGAAAAAATTCTCCATAAAAAGGGTATTTTGGCGACTTTTGACAACATTGACCTAAAAATCACCCATTTTAGGCCTAAAAATGCCCATTTTAGGCCTAATATTGCCTATTTTAGGCAAAAATTGAGGCGGTTAGTGTACCTGGCGCGGCGGTTAGTGTACTAGTGTACCTTGGTCGCGGCGGTTAGTGTACCTTACGGGGGGGACCCCCCCCAAGGAACTACACTGTATACATATCATCAAGTTGGCTGACGCCGATCGCCGACTGGCACCATCACACCACAGCCACATCAGAACCTCTGCTCAAGTTCCAATAACAGTAGGTTCATTCATAACTGCCATGATGGAGGGGGAACAGACGTCCCCCCCAGCAGTGGTGCGGCTACTTTGGCGGGGCGGGTTGGGGGCGACTCAGTTTGGGGGGAAGGGGGGGGGGGAGATTTTTCGGGGCAGGTAGGGTATATACAAGTTTTTTTTCGGGTGCCTGTTTTTGTTTGCTATAAAGTACATACATACATAGCGCGCGCAGCGCGCAATTTTTTGCATTTTAAGGGTTTTCAGAAAAAATTTGGGTTTTTTAGCCAAAAATTGGGCATTTTGAGGGAAAAAATCGGGGCGGGTAGGGTACCAACCAAACCAGAGTGGGGCGGGTAGGGGGTAGTGTACCAGGTCGGGGCGGTCGGGCTGGGCACCATTGGGGGACCCCTCCCCCCAGCCACAGCACTGCTCCCCCAGGCCCCAGGAACTACACTGAGTGGAATATGATGCACATGATACACGCTAAAGGGATCGGGGAGGTGTGCCCCACCACCCCTGCCCTTAAAGTACCTGCTGGCAAAAGCACACTCATGACGCGTGTGGTGTTGGCCGGGGTCGGTCAACACACTGCAGCGGGGGTGACAGTGTGCGTCAACCGTAACATGCCCATGCGTAAAAATGCGTTTTTCACCATTGAAGTTTTCCAGAAATTTAGGGGGGTTGCCGAGTTTTCAAAAAGATTTGGTACATATATTACATATATTAGGTACATATATTAAAATAATATATGTAACTCCCAAAATAATATATGTAACAAATTACATATATTACATATATTTGTGAATGTCTGCCTCTACTCCAATTTGGGGGCATGCTCCAATTTTGGGGTATGCTCTGATTTTGGGGTCCATTTGTCCCGTTTGAAAATATTGCAGGAGCACGCTCTGATTTTGGGACATAAATTCCAAAAAACGGACGGCCAATTTTTCAAATTGCTTCAAAAGTCCAAACAAACGATATGCATTGGAAAAAAATGAGATGGGACGGACGGAACAGTTCATGAAATGGTTCATAAAACACTAAGGCTTCATTCAGCTTTATTTCGCGCGATTTTTTATGCATGAAAACGCGCAAAACAAAAACAAAAAATCAACAGAAATAAAAGCAAACCACAAAACAAAAAATCATGGGAATCGAACCGAAACGAAAAAATGAAAGAAAAGGGATTGCCCGACGACACGTCAAAAAGCAAGTGGAGGAGTGCTAGGAATGCCGAGAACCACAACGCCTGATGTGCAGGTGAACATTTGAATTATGTTCTGTAATTTAATTGCTGATTGGTGGTATTTGCGCGCTAATTGGCTAACGAGAGATGGGCAAGTTTGTGTTGATCGGCTCTATCACTGGTTTCTCGTGCTGCAATAAAGCACAAAAGGACAGGGACTGATGTTTTCGAAGCCATTGCGTTAGTTTTTGTCATCTTTTCTTGGCCAAAGATTCGCAGACTATTTTCAGAATTGTGGCGCGTTTTATTCCCGGTTAGCGAAATTTGAAGAAAGAAACTCGTTTGTCGGAGCCAAAGGCGAAAAAGGACAAGATTGAGCGGTAGTTGGTGGTCCCGCAATTCAAAGACACCAATGATGACCATGTTGATGCCAGCTTCAAATTTTGTTGCGAAGTCCGGTGATGAAAAAAGGGACAATGAAAGAAGAAAAGCACGTTGCGCCGGAATGCTGGCTGGTTAGCGAGTTTATGTTTTTTTATCATGGGCGAAGTAAGTTGCAGGGGGCCTGGAGATCTACGCCCTTTCCTTACTTACCTTGGAAAAATCCGAAGGGGTTTGGGGGCATAGTAGTTCCTGGGGGGGAGGGGGTCCCCCCTAAGGTCACTAACCGCCGCGACCGCCAGTACACTAACCGCCGCGCCAGGTACACTAACCGCCTCAATTTTTGCCTAAAATCGGCATTTTTAGGCCTGAAGTGGCATTTTTAGGCCCAAGATGGGTAATTTTTAGGTCGATGATGTCGAAAGTCGTCAAAATACCCTTTTTATGGAGAATTTTTTCCAAAAAGGGGCAAAAATCGGTCAAATGTTCTACCTCGAAAAAGTGACTTTTCCTGGATTTGTGTCTTCCCCCCTTCCCCCCAAGGGAGGTACACTAACCGCCGCACGAAAAAAGGGGTAGGTACACTAACCGCCGCGCCGGACCAGGAACTACACTGAAGGGGGTTACCCCAAACCAGTGTAGTTCCTGGACCGGAGGGGAACAGGCGGTACCCCCCTGACGACATTGACCTAAAAATCACTCATTTTAAGCCTAAAAATGCTTATTTTAGGCCTAAATTTGTATATTTAGGTAGAAATTGGGGGAGCAGACGTACCCGGAGGGGGAACAGTTGGGCAGGCGTACCATGGAGGGGGAACAGACGTACCCGAGGGGGACCCCTACCCCAGGAACTACACTGCTCCAAACCGTACCTCTCAGTCACGAGCAATTTTATACTAAAATTATATCTTTCCAAAAATTGTGCATCCATAAGAGACATTTTAAACGGTTTTTCGACGAAAATTTCGAATGAGCACTTCTTTTACTTCATTCTTTGGGCAAAATTGCGTGCAAGAAACGGTGTTTGTATTTTTTCAGTGACAAAAATCATACTTCTCACGCCTCCGGTCCCAACCCCGCATCATATTTACTTCGCACTCGCACACATGGGATTGCCACAACACAGATCGTGTGGTTTTTTAATGTTCTTTACTGTGTATTTCAGGTTCATTCGTTGTTTGGCTGATGTTGGTGTACGCGCTACATGTGCCGTTGCCAGCGCGCATGACCGAACGAACAAAATTGACTGTGGTTGACACGGCCATGCGATTCTTGTATAGGTACCCGGTTGGTCCAGCTTAGTTTTGACATAAATCTTGCACTCCTCATCTCGTACGTATTTTCAGTATTTCAATTCAGGTGCTTTTGCTGGGTCGGCTGGGTGGTTCGTATGCGCAAGTGCTGTGGCAACGTCACTCCCTTCGATTGTACGGTCGATTGTTGGGTCCATGGTTGGCATCGAGCCAGTTGCGCACGAGCGACACAACGATTGCCGATGTGCCCGTTCGTGTGTACGTGCCTCGCGCACACACGCACTCCGATGGCGCTGTCATATTCGTCCATGGTGGGGGGTTTTCGGTCGGAGATGTTGGTTGGTAGGGCAGCACATCTTCCGTTATTTTGATCCCTGTCTTGAACCGTGTTGCTGAAATTGCGTGCCATTTTAGGTCTATACGAAGGTTTGACGCGCGAGTTGGCATTGCGATCCAAAATGGTGGTGTTATCGGTGGAGTAAGTTCCTCTCTTATGTAAATTGTGCAGTGCGTTGCCGTTTTTGATTGCCCGTTTCCATCCGTTTTCACACACGGGCAATCAGATGGCCAGACTACTGCGCCGAATCATGCACGAGCTGGAACATGATTGGGTAGTTGAGGTTGCTACTTGTTCAAACATAACTTTCAGCTACCGTCTGTCGCCCGACCACGCATACCCAGTGCCGTTGAACGACGTGGACAGTGTTGTGCGTGCATTCCTCAACAGCAGCTATGCCCGATTCAATGTCGATCCGAACAAGGTTGTGTTGATGGGCGATTCGGCCGGCGCCAACCTCGTCACCGTCATCGCACATCGACTCAAACACCAACCCCACCTGCCATCCATCAGGGTGAGTTATTGTGCCTCGTTCGCTGGTTGTTGGTACTGTGACCCCCTCGATGCAGTCGAGCCATTCACTGTTCAGTCCTGATCCGTGCTGTCTCTACTTGTGAGTTGCAATTTTTCCAGAAAACTATATTTGCTGAAAAAAACGTTTTTTCGATATTTTTCCGAGCCAAATTTGGGCACTGGTCAAAATGGTATATATTTGGCACATTATGCGCTAAAAATAGTCCATGAAAGGTAATCTTGTTGAGAAAGTACGAATAAAAGCCATAACAGTGCTGGAAAACTTGAAAATGTATGTTTCTGCAATAAAAATAGGCATTTTCCCACAATTTTGACACTTTGTTATAAAAGCTCAAAATCCGCCGTGCAATTTTTCCGGAAAAATATATTGTACTGAAAAACAATTTTTTCCGTGTTTTAGGAAAAAACCGTTTTTTCCCACCTGCGACTATACTTGTGAGGGGGAGATATACTGTACCTTTGGATCACTAAAACCTAAAACACTACTAATCGTCTCTGGTTTATTACTTTTCAAACACATGCTGATATGTGGTGTGTACGTTATTGCGAATTTCATCCGGAAACTGACAGGCACATGTGCCGATAGTGCTCAGTCCCTGACTTGATAGTTGTTTTTCAGGCGCAGGTGTTGATCTACCCGTTGGTGCAGTTCCACGACATGCAGTTGCCCTCCTACCAGATCTACCACCATGAGTACGCCGACACGGCCTTTGTCGATGCCGAATCCATCGCACGCGCATTTCTGTTCTACGCCGGTTGGTCAGTCATGTTATCGGTCCGGTCACTGTCTGTGCAGGGTCACTGATTCAGGCATCAGTGTTGGTCTCAGTCCGGTGCCACTATTATTTTCCATCCCTGATTCAGGCATCCAAGCGAGTGCAGGTCACGTGTCGGCGATGGTGTCGAATAATCACACCAGTCGTTTGGTCGATCGTCTGTCGCACGGTCGGTTGCCGCGCTCGTTCACACAAACACAATCATACAACGGTCATGTCGGGCACACACGGCAAGGGGTGGACAAAAAGGTGGGCCCGTGCTTGTTGGTTGTCGCACCAGACGAACTGAAAAATATAAGCTGCTTTTGTGCTCGCGCACAACTATTATTTGTGCAACATCTGTCTTGACCAACCACCCACAGAGGGTGATATTTTCGAAATGGTGTAAAGGTCATTTGGGTGTAAACGTCGGTGGATTGTCGGTCTGTGTCCGTAGTGCATCTTTTCCCGCGGTGGCCAACCGCGCAGGAGGACCATCGCCCCTTCCCACATTGTCCTTGCAGGCCCATAGTTCAATGTGGTGCCACTCGGGTTCCGGCTTGCACATGGTTCCATTGGTTGGGAAATGTTGGTTGACGTCGTTGGCCGACCTTTACACCCAACTGACCTTTACACCGTTTCGAAAATGCCACCCAGAGGCCGTAACTGTGCTTGTGCTCGCTACCACGCGATTCGACATACGTACTTTATATATGCATATCTATGAATGCATCCGATGTATATGAAATTTCAGATCGAATCCGAGCTAATGCCCCACTTGTACAATCCCGAGATTTCGCCGTTGATGAATGACGACCTGTACGATGTGCCACCAGCCATGGTCGTCACCTGCGAATTTGACCTGCTCAGGGATGAAGGTAGGTAATTTTAGTATTATGGCCTGTTATTCACATGGTCTTGACATCAAGATGTGATCAGTGATAGAAGCACAGTTGCAAGACCTGGTGGGACAATCACGGAAACAAGGAATAGTTATCAAATAAAAGCTACAACATAGAGCGCCAAGGAGAGAGAAGATCACGGACATCAGAACCTACTGTGCCACCAAAAATGTGGGGCGGCAACCTACCTACTGTACCGGCCGAGCTAAGGGGGGAAGAAATTTTTAGGTCGAAATTGTAATGAAAATGGGCTCTAAAACGCTGATTTCGCGCGTAGCGCGCGATTTTTCGCCTATTTGGTGTGAAAATACCGATTTTATACCATTTTGAGCCAAAAATCGCATCTTACTATACCAGCCGCCGGGCGGCGACCTACCTACTGTACCAGGATGGAGCGTCAACCTACCTACCTACTGTACCTAGGCGGGCCCCCACCCCCCCCCCCCCCTGCTACACCATTGGGACAGATCACAGGTCCATAATTCTCCCACCTGGTCTTTGTAACTGCTTCTATCACCAGTTTACGTGCATGGTTTTATGCGTCATTGAGAGCAATAAACCAAACCAAACATCAAGATATCATCTCTTTGTGTCCAGGTTACCTGTACGCCGAGCACCTACGCAAATTCGATGTGCCGGTGACTTACCGTAATTATGAGCACGGTTTCCACGCCATGCTCAATCTGCTTAGTGAGGTTCGCTTGGCTTGATTTATTTTTGCATGACTGAAAAGCTGTTAAGTTTCATTACATTGCAGCTGCCATTGGCGCAACAAATGCTCGACGATATTGTATTATACGTGCACAATGCTGTCGGGGCTTCGACTTTCTGAATTCTTTTTTGAATCTATTTCTTCCTTCTCTGTCCTTATCAGTCATTGTTAACGTTTCAAAACTTCACTTTCACTTATTTATACAACCAAAATAAAGTGCATGCGCTAGTTGTCTGTCCGTTTGTGCATATGACCTGTACATAATCCTGTCCGTGTACATAAAATACCTCTGTGCGTTTCGTTTTTATCGCTGGGACTTGTTCAGTTTCATACGACGTTACTGTGAATATTTTTATTTTTTTGTGATTATTGTTTGATTTCTGCGTGCATTTTTTCACTTATCTTTGATCACGCACCAACATTTTAGTTTTTCTTGTGATTTCAAGTCAGGTAAGTGATACATTGCATTGTTATCATTATTGTTTATATTGTTGTTGCGTCTAAAGTTCTTATTTACATTCGTGTGACATACAGCGCTATTTATTATTGATGGCTTGATTGGCAATGTGCGAGAAAAATAAAAGTGAAGCTCGCGTGTGATGTGGCTCACATGATGACCCATTTGACCATGTGAATCAGGAAAATGAAATCTCTCACGGCTGTATTCCGCTAGCTGGTGGTCACACAATCAGCCACCCTTTTCCTTTGTATTCCTCCGCACAGGTGTTGATTCATTTGCACGGGAAACGGTTCGTGTTGAGACTCACAACCAACTTATAACAGAATTCCGCGAAATTCAAACGCGCGCGACTTGGACTTATGCCAACCTATAAACGCTAAACAGGCACCAATCACCACATTGGATTACTGTATCAGTGGCTCATTCGTGAACCGCTGGTCATTTGCTTTTGTTTTTCGTTTCTTGCCTA
>JASAMV010003607.1:0-51864 GCA_030248065.1 Rhynchonema sp. JSB1_4
GTTGGCCGATTCACACCGATATTGATGTTTTCGACCACGAGGATGCCGAATTTGAGCTCAGTTAGAGTGGATCGGGTCGTCGGTCACGACGCCATCGGGGGTATCGAGGTCCCGATACTGGAGATTTTTTTTTAAATAGTAGAAATGTTGTCCGTTTCAAGACGAGATTGATGTTTTCAACCACGAGGATGCCGAATTTGAGCTCAGTTAAGTGATCGGGTCGACGGTCACGATGCCATCGGAGTCATCGAGGTCCCGATACTGGCGATTTTATTCGAAATTGTCAAAATGTTGGCCGATTCACGCCGATATTGATGTTTTCGACCACGAGGATGCCTAATTTGAGCTCAGTTAAGTGATCGGGTCGACGGTCACGATGCCATCGGAGTCATCGAGGTCCCGATACTGGCGATTTTACTCGAAATTGTCAAAATGTTGGCCGATTCACGCCGATATTGATGTTTTCGACCACGAGGATGACGAATTTGAACTCAGTTAAGTGATCGGGTCGACGGTCACGACGCCATCGGGGGTATCGAGGTCCCGATACTGGCGATTTTCTTTGAAATTGTCAAAATGTTGGCCGATTCGCGCCGATATTGATGTCTTCGACCACGAGGATGCCGAATTTGAGCTCAGTTAAGTGATCGGGTCGACGGTCACGACGCCATCGGAGTCATCGAGGTCCCGATACTGGCGATTTTATTCGAAACTGTCAAAATGTTGGCCGATTCACGCCGATATTGATGTTTTCAACCACGAGGATGCCGAATTTGAACTCAGTTAAGTGATCGGGTCGACGGTCATGACGCCATCGGGGGTATCGAGGTCCCGATACTGGCGATTTTCTTTGAAATAGTCGAAATGTTGGCCGATTCACGCCGATATTGATGTTTTCAACCACGAGGATGCCGAATTTGAACTCAGTTAAGTGATCGGGTCGACGGTTACGACGCCATCGGGGTCATCGAGGTCCCGATACCGGCGATTTTATTCGAAATGGTCAAAATGTTGGCCGATTCACGCCGATATTGATGTTTTTGACCACGAGGATGCCGAATTTGAACTCAGTTAAGTAATCCGGTCAACGGTTACGACGCCATCGGGGTCATCGAGGTCCCGATACTGGCGATTTCATTCGAAATGGTCAAAATGTTGGCCGATTCACGCCGATATTGATGTTTTCGACCACGAGGATGACGAATTTGAACTCAGTTAAGTGATCGGGTCGACGGTCACGACGCCATCGGGGTCATCGAGGTCCGGATACTGGCGATTTTATTCGAAATGGTCAAAATGTTGGCCGATTCAGGCCGATATTGATGTTTTCGACTACGGGGATGCGAAATTTGGACTCAGTTAAGTGATCGGGTCGACGGTCACGACGCCATCGGGGTCATCGAGGTCCCGATACTGGCGATTTTCGTCGCAGTGGCCGAAATGTTGGCCAATTCGGACCGATATTGATGTATTCGACCACGAGGATGAAGTTGGCCCTGCCTTCGTAACATGGTAAATGATGTCATGGGTGTATCTGTGAGCAGAGCTAAGTTGCTGACCATACGCCTGACAGCTTCACTGCCATTTCACGACGTTTTTGTGTGCACAAACACACAAATAAAAAGCTTCCGTTGGCTCTGCCTTCGACACATGGTAAATGATGCCGTGGTTATGTGTGAGCAGACCTAAGTTGCTTACCGTGCGTCTGACAGCTTCACTGTCATTTCACGACGTTTTTGTGTGCACAAACACACAAACTGAAAGTTTAAGTTGGCCCTGCCTTCGTAACATGGTAAATGATGCCGTGGTTATGTGTGAGCAGACCTAAGTTGCTTACCGTGCGTCTGACAGCTTCACTGCCATTTCACGACGTTTTTGTGTGCACAAACACACAAACTGAAAATTTAAGTTGGCCCTGCCTTCGAAACATGGTAAATGATGCCGTGGTTATGTGTGAGCAGACCTAAGTTGCTTACCATACGCCTGACAGCTTCACTGCCATTTCACGACGTTTTTGTGTGCACAAACACACAAACTAAAAGCTTCCGTTAGCTCTGCCTTCGTAAAATCGTAAATGATGCTGTGGTTACGTGTGAGCAGACCTAAGTTGCTTACCGTGCGTCTGACAGCTTCACTGCCATTTCACGACGTTTTTGTGTGCACAAACACACAAACTGAAAGTTTAAGTTGGCCCTGCCTTCGTAACATGGTAAATGATGCCGTGGTTATGTGTGAGCAGACCTAAGTTGCTTACCGTGCGTCTGACAGCTTCACTGTCATTTCACGACGTTTTTGTGTGCACAAACACACAAACTGAAAGCTTACGTTGGCGCTGCCTTCGTAAAATGTTAAATGATGCCGCGGTTATGTGTGAGCAGACCTAAGTTGCTTACCGTGCGTCTGACAGCTTCACTGCCATTTCACGACGTTATTTGGTGCACAAACACACAACTTGAAAGTTTACGTCGGCCCTGCCTTCGTCACATGGTAAATGATGCCGTTGTTATGAGTGAGGAGACCTAAGTTGCTTCCCGTGCGTCTGACAGCTTCACTGCCATTTCACGACGTTTTTGTGTGCACAAACACACAAACTAAAAGCTTACCGTTGGCCCTGCCTTCGTAACATGGTAAATGACGCCGCGGTCATGTGTGAGCAGACCTAAGTTGCTTACCGTGCGTCTGACAGCTTCACTGCCATTTCACGACGTTTTTGTGTGCACAAACACACACCACACCACAAAAAAACTGAAAGCTTAAGTTGCCCCCCCGCCCTGCCTTGCAACATGGTAAATGATGCCGTGGTTATGTGTGAGCAGACCTAAGTTGCTTACCGTGCGTCTGACAGCTTCACTGTCATTTCACGACGTTTTTGTGTGCACAACCACACAAACTAAAAGCTTAAGTCGCCCTGCCTTCGAACATGGTAAATGATGCCGTGGTCACGCGTGAGCAGACCTAGTTGCTACCGTGCGCCTGACAGCTTCACTGCCTTTCACGACGTTTTGTGCGCACAAACACACAAACTGAAAATTTAAGTTGGCCCTGCCTTCGAAAAATTATGCCGTGGTTATGTGTGACAGACCTAGTTGCTTACCGTGCGTCCGACAGCTTCACTGCCATTTCACGACGTTTTTGTGTGCACAAAACCAACAAACTGAAAGTTTAAGTTTACATCATTTACCATGTTTCGAAGGCAGGGCCAACTTAAATTTTCAGTTTGTGTGTTTGTGCACACAAAAACGTCGTGAAATGGCACTGAAGCTATCAGACGCACGGCAAGCAACTTAGGTCTGCTCACACATGTCCACGGCATCATTTACGAAGGCAGAGCTAACGGAAGCTTTTAGTTTGTGTGCTTGTGCACACAAAAACGTCGTGAAATGGCAGTGAAGCTGTCAGACGCACGGTGAGCAACTTAGGTCTGCTCACACATGACCACGGCATCATTTACCATGCTACGAATGCAGAGTCAACGTAAGCTTTCAGTTTGTGTGTTTGTGCACACAAAAACGTCGTGAAATGGCACTGAAGCTATCAGACGCACGGCAAGCAACTTAGGTCTGCTCACACATGTCCACGGCATCATTTACCATTTTACGAAGGCAGAGCTAACGGAAGCTTTTAGTTTGTGTGCTTGTGCACACAAAAACGTCGTGAAATGGCAGTGAAGCTGTCAGACGCACGGTAAGCAACTTAGGTCTGCTCACACATGACCACGGCATCATTTACCATGCTACGAATGCAGAGTCAACGTAAGCTTTCAGTCTGTGTGTTTGTGCACACAAAAACGTCGTGAAATGGCAGTGAAGCTGTCAGACGCACGGTAAGCAACTTAGGTCTGCTCACACATGTCCACGGCATCATTTACGAAGGCAGAGCTAACGGAAGCTTTTAGTTTGTGTGTTTGTGCACTCAAAAACGTCGTGAAATGACAGTGAAGCTGTCAGGCGCACGGTAAGCAACTTAGGTCTGGTCACACATAACCACGGCATCATTTACCACATGTTACGAAGGCAGGGCCAACTTAAACTTTCAGTTTGTTGATTTTGTGCACACAAATGGGGGGGCAATTCCGTCCCATATTGCATTTGTACTTCCCGATCCCCGCTCATGGTTGGGATATTCAGTCGCTCGCACATGTATAGCGGTCATCTTGCCACTTTGGGCAATTCCGTCCCATATTACATTGGTACCCCCAGTTCACCACACATAGTTGAGATATTCAGTCTCCCGCACATGCATGGAGGTTATCCTGCCACCTGGGGCAATTCCGTCCCATATTGCATTTGTACTCCCAGATCCCCGCTTATAGTTGGGATATTCAGTCGCTCGCACATGTATAGAGGTCATCTTGCCACTTTGGGCAATTCCGTCCCATATTACATTGGTACCCCCAGTTCACCACACATAGTTGGGATATTCAGTCTCCCGCACATGCATGGAGGTTATCCTGCCACCTGGGGCAATTCCGCCCCATATTACATTTGTACTCCCAGATCCCCGCACATAGTTGGGATATTCAGTCTCTCGCACGTGCATGTAGGTTATCCTGCCACCTGGGGCAATTCCGTCCCATGTTACATTTGTACTCCTAGATCCCCGCACATAGTTGGGATATTCAGTCTCCCGCACATGCATGGAGTTTATCCTGCCACCTGGGGCAATTCCGTCCCATATTGCATTTGTACTCCCCGATCCCCGCTCATGGTTGGGATATTCAGTCGCTCGCACATGTATAGCGGCCATCTTGCCACTTTGGGCAATTCCGTCCCATATTACATTGGTACCCCCAGTTCACCACACATAGTTGGGATATTCAGTCTCCCGCACATGCATGGAGGTTATCCTGCCACCTGGGGCAATTCCGTCCCATATTGCATTTGTACTCCCAGATCCCCGCTTATAGTTGGGATATTCAGTCGCTCGCACATGTATAGAGGTCATCTTGCCACTTTGGGCAATTCCGTCCCATATTGCATTGGTACCCCCAGTTCACCACACATGGTTGGGATATTCAGTCGCTCGCACATGTATGGAGGTCACTTCAACCTGTGGGCAATTTTGTCCTATATTACGATTATGGTTCCACCTGACCAGTGCATTTCGGATAAAAAAGGATAAACAGGAACAAACTGGAACAAACTGGAACAAACGGGAACAAACGCATTCTGTTGTTCCAGTTTGTTTCCGTTTGTTCCAGTTTGTTCCTTTTTATATTTTTCGCTTGTTCCAGTTTGTTCCAGTTTGTTCCTGTTTAACTTTTTTATTTTTCCTGTGAGTGTAAGTATGGAAAAGACGATTACAAAGTTGTGACCAGAAAGTAATATCGCCGATAAAAACAACAAACAAGTTTAGGTCTTCACGTTCACAGTCAACGAGTTCAACTTTGGATTGCATTGGAACGATCTTGACGTTAATACATAGGTCGATATCAAGCTTGGTGATTTAATTGGATCAGCACTTGCGTTGGTCGCGTGCGATTTTTGCATTAAGAATGTTAAGAGATTTACTGGGGCCACAAATTTCGACCAGCGTCGAAGTTGTTCATTTTGCGTCGGGAACAACTTTTACGCTGAAATAAGTGGCATAACTAAACTTATTGATATCCAGAAGGCACGTGGCCAAGTTAGGTCTTGATCACCAACCTTGATATCGCTCATAATGTTTCCTAATGGAGCAGATTGCCGATGCGGCAGATCGCCCGGCAATGTGTGTTTGTCGATGATGGTGTGCCGAAAACTTGACCGAACTTCGCTGTTCAAGACAAAAGTCTGGAAAAAGGCTTTTAATTCGCATCTGGGACATAAAGCTTCTGTCAAGTTTCATGAAGACAAGCAAAGACGAAGAAAAAATTGCCACCAACACGAAACTTCCGTTCAACATTATTACTGTGAGAAATTTATCGCTTCGTGAATATTTGTAGGACCCTGACGGCTGCGAACTGCCCATAGCTGACAAGCCAACCAAATCTCATTTCACGTCAGTGGTTGGAACGGTGCGCCTCACAGATATTGAGTTTGCGTATCCGCTGCGACCTGAAATCAAGGTAATAATGTGCCTTATTGCCATAGTCGTACTAATCGTATTATACTTGCATTCGGTGGTAATGAACAACCATTGTTCACCGTTTCTGCTGGTAATCATTCACAGCACTTTTAGTACTCGAAAAACTCGGCCCCTTTTCAGATTTCTCAGACGTCAGATTTCCCTTCAGTTTGGGTGACTGTCAGACGCATTTGCATACTAGACGGAACCCGCGCCTACGGCCCGGCTACAGCGCCGCGCCCGCGCCGTGCCACCCCCCCCCCCCGAAGACCCGTCAGCATACCCAAAGCTACCCGTGAAAATTGACCCGTCCGCGCCTCCGAGGGAGGGGGGCCACACACATACATACATACGTCTTCCTGTTTTAGTAGTATAGATTTGCAGTTAGGCTTCGGCTTACGATAATCGGCATGTACCTGAATCAGTCTCAAGCCTAAGCATAGCATTTGCCTGCTAACAGTGGCAGATCCCCAGCTTTCCCCAAGGGAGGGGTCAAATCCAAGGTCATTTTTATCTAATGATTGTTCCATCTTTGAAAAGCCATTTTTATCTAGTGCTTGTGTAGAATTTGGTGCTTTTACACTACATCTATACTACTAAAACAGGAAGACGTATGAATGTATGTATGTATGGATGTGGCCCCCTCCCGAGAAGGGCGGACGGGTCAATTTTCACGGGTAGCTTTGGGTATGCTGACGGGTCTTCGGAGGGGGGGGCACGGCACGGGCGCGGCGTTGTAGCCGGGCCGTAGGCACGGGTCCCGTATAGTTGTATACAAAACGCGCGCGTAACGTGCATTTTGGCACTTTTTGCGCGCGCGACCCCAAGTTTCATTGGAAAACGTGCATCTGACGCGCGAAACGTGCGATTTTTGGACTTGTGAAGTGTATTAGACTGAAAATCCTGCGATTTAGTGGTCCTTGTTTCTTCTTCCTTCCGAAACGGTGACCCCTCTTCAGGGGCCAATGTGACCAAAGTGGGAGTCATGGCCCCTGTGACCCCTTAGTTCCGCTATTGGCTGGTACCAGCAGCCATTTTCAGGTGCTCAACAAGCTGTCGTTGTCTGTCTCAGCGGGCGAGCACGTAGCGATCGTCGGTGCAAGCGGTTGCGGCAAATCAACCATCGCCAGCTTGCTGCTGCGATTCTATGACCCACATCGTGGGCAGGTAATGTTGCAGTACACCCATTTTACTGTGTGATTATTGTAACTTAGTAAACTGGAGGGTACACAGTTCCTTCAAAGGTCGTGATGCTTGTGGCATACGTATATAACGCGTTCATCACTGGCGGGTTTTCGGCTCCTGCCGTCTAACCCTTGGTTTGCGCCCGGAGCATCGTCAGGGACGAAGCGCACGGATCTGCAGACACCAAAATGTCCCAAAATGACTTAGGCCGCTTTCACAATCAACCGTTTTTCCGTTAAACCGTTTTTCCGTTAAACCGTTTTCCGGTAAACCGTTTTTCCGGTGAACCGGTGGTTGCTTTCACAATCAAACCGTTTTTCCGTTAAACCGTTGACTATTATACCGTTTTTCCGTTAAACCGTTATACAAATTGTAGATCGATTGAAACATAAAGGTGTTGCCAGTGATCGCTTTGCAGTGCGCGGTTTGCATGTGGCTGTGCTGCGCTTGCACGAAGCGTGTTTAATCAAAGGTCGTGGTGTGCTTGTGGCACGCAAAGAAGGTGGTACACAGTTCATTGTCCCCATCAATTCAAACCGACGTGTCTTTGATCAGGTAACCATCGATGGGGTTGACGTGCGCAGCTTTGACGTACATTCTCTCCGTCGCTTGTACGGTGTCGTTGCGCAGGTGAACTTTACTCAAACCTTTCCAACCGTCATTGTAGTGAACACCTTTTGACACCGCCATCGTGATGGCATTAGCTTCCTAACATACAACACATTCAATATCAGTCAGGAGTTATATATAGATTTTATGTAATGTAGTTACTTCGGGTAATGACCATCTCACCATCAAGAGCCAGACCACACCAGGTGCTTATTGATCAAATGTATGTACCTAAATAAGTAAAAGATGCGTGTTCTTTCTGTTTGTTTGTTTTGTTTTTGCACCTCCAGTGCCAGGTCAACGCAAGCGCCATAGGCTATGTGACAAATCTTGTTAAACAATAAATGCTAGGAATTCATGTCAGGAGCCATTCCTTTTCGATGGAAGTATCGAGGAGAATGTGCGACTCGGTGATCCAACAGCGAAACACAGTGATTTGCTCGACGCACTGCGGTTGGCGAATGCCTATGAGTTTGTGTCGACACTACCACACGTGAGTACCGTGCATATTATTTGTATTAATAAGTATACAGTACAAGTGACCAACAGCTTGGTGTCCCAATTCTATACCGTTCACCTCACACAAAACACTGCACAGACCACATGGAGAATATTCCTTATTGGGCCCGAAAATAACGGACACCGATCATGTCATTATGCAGGTGATTGTTCATCAATACTATCCAGTTTGTAAAATCGTACATTCTTAGGATCGGAATTGATAAGTGAAACGAGCCAACACAGGGTTTGCACACACGCGTAGGCGAGCGCGGGGCACAGTTGTCGGGTGGTCAGAAGCAACGTCTAGCACTTGCCCAAGCCATCATTGCCAAACCGAGCGTGTTGCTACTCGACGAAGCGACGAGCTCGTTGGATGCAGCGAATGAGACCGAAGTGATTGGGGCGATCAAACAGGTTATTGGTTCGATAAAGACGGGGGCCGGCTTCCGGGCTTAATGTATGCAAAATGACGAACACAACGAACAACAAGCAGGTGTCAATCGGTCGGTCAACGATCACACGCTCATCGATTGTCTACAGTGAAGGAGGTCGATCGAATCGTGGTGTTGAACGAGGGTCACATTGTTGAGCAGGTTATGCAACAAATAGTCCCTTTTTTAACGTGAAAGCAGACCAAATTCACCATTGCATTGATTGTCATTGGGAGAACAACTACAGCGCTATGCTGACAAAGAACAAAATCTCATTCGAAAATGCTCACTATGAGGAAAGCATTTAGGCCTTAAGTGGGTCACTATGCTGGAAAATCGCGCGCTGCATTTAGCCGTATTTGTGGAGGGTCTTCTGTTGATGTCAACTGCCATTCCAGGGCACTTATCGTGAACTGATTGAACGAAAAGGGTATTTTCACGATATGGTGCTTACCCAACAAGGCAACGAATACGAGGCAGACTCCAACAAGGTATAAGTGGTTAGCTCACATCGGCATCAATTTGTTTGTTATTGGGATGTTCTTCATTTGAAGAATGGGGTCTCCCGAGATCGAAGCCGTTTTTGAATACAGTTGCCCAGTGACTTGAAGTCATGAAAAAGTTAATCCAATTGTTAAAAAAATCACTTGACGGTGTAATCTATCTTTTTTTTATTGGAGCTCTCGGAGCTTCCAATGGTAAATGCCGGATACACGGTTAATTTCGACATGGTAAAACACAGAGTCACATATTTGAACCAGGTTTTTACGACCAATGCTGTCGATTCCGACTCCGTCGTCAGTGTTGACAGCGAAACATTCCCAGAAGTAGGGTCCAACAAGATGAGATTGGTAAGTGATTTGTAAAGCGCTGTGAATAATGATTCCGACGCTTACGAAGTCGAACACTTGTTTTTGCGAATAATCTACAGAGTCTACTGATTACGCACATACCGACCGACTACGGGATATTCGGTCCGGTCCGGCAGTAGATTCTAATGGTTTGGTACGTAGATGAGCCCACTACACGTGCAACTGCCAATAATGATCCAGTGATTATTTTACTTTTTTCAAACACGTTCTCAAATCACAGAAGTCCGAGAGATCATTCAAACTGCTGCTGCTGAAATGCTATCCGGCCCTTACCGTAGGCGTGACCTGCTCACTTGTGGTTGTCGGCAGTCAGATGCTAGAATGCGTCGCGTTTACCGACTCTTTCACGGTATGAGACCATTTCGTCGGCAATTGTTTTTAAAAGGCAGCTTCCAGAACATAATAGCGACACATCTTTATCTGCTCTCAGGCACAGAACTTGGAAGGAAGCGAGCTTCAACGTGGCGCAGCTAGAGTCATGATTGAGTTTTACGTAGCAGGAGCCGTCCACATGTTTTGCTTGGCGATTGTGGTTAGATGGGTGCGAATTTTCACTATGCAGTGTATCGCGGAGAACGCCAATTAACCATCCCCCCCCGAATATTTGAGGTTACCATGCGAATAGTCCCCCAACGATATTTGGTCTATCCTTCTGCACAGGGGGATTATTCGGGATAATTTTTTTAATTTCAAATCTCAAAACAGAAGCAAATCCCGAATAAATCCCCCGGGTGGTTATTTGGCATTAGTGAAACCCTTGTTATATCTGTATCTCACAGCTTGAAAATTTTGATCTGCCGTCGATCTCCTTGTTGTCTGTACGAAACAGGTGGTTCAGCGTATCATGATGCTTGCACGAGGTTCTCTCTGCTAAGCCAAAGCAACACAAACCATTCAGATGGCTCACAGAGAACATGTGCCAAAGGCTCGAACGCCTGTGCACATGTTTTAGTCCATAGGTGCACTCGTTCGCCGCCACGAATGGACAGTGAAACATGACTGCATTCGGTTACAGTGTGCATAGTCCCGAGCGGCAGAATGCATTTATGATTTTGAACAACAAAGTTGAGCAAAGTAAATGCTCGTGTGTCCACCTTCGTTGCAGATCGTGGCCTTTGCCGCCGCCGGTGACAAATTGGCGACTTTGTTGCGCATTAGACTGTTTGAAAATCTGCTCGAAAAGCACGTGGCATATTTTGATGAACCGGCACACACGACAGGCCGAAACATGGCTTTTTTCACAACGCATTCGGCCAACGTGAAAAGTGTTTGTGAATATATGGGGCGTTTTTTGTTCTACGGAGTGAAGTTTTAACGAGAGGAACCTCCGAATGCTAAATGAGCTTCCGCTCCGAAATCTGTTAAAAAGTCCCCAATACCTACGTCAAGACGTTCCCTCTGTGTGCTTATCCGAAATGTACATAAAACCCCCCAAAGGCTAACTATTGGTTTTGAAATCTGGTCTGGGAGCAGTATTTTTGAAGTATTATCTTCATAGAAAACTTGTAAACAAGTCCCAGAACCAGGGTTGGAAAAAAGTTTTAAATAGGTTTAAAACAATATGTTAAAAGAAATGTTTTTCTAAAAAGTCTTAGATCCGGTGAAATTTGACCAAATTTGCCTAAAACGTGCAAAAACGCGAAAAAATGCAACTTTAATTGCCAAGTTGTGACTCTTGGTTTGCATCAGTTATGAAGGGCGTCATTTCGGTGCGATCCAACAGTCTGTACTTGATATGGACCGATGATTGCTGCTCTGTGGCATCAGACACAACAGTTTGTGGTCGAATAAGCAAGATTCACTCATGAACTACACAGGACTTAGACAAACAGCTGCAGAAACAGTTATCGGGTCGCTGAATCGTTCGAATCTGACCGACCCGATGGGGTATGACATCGAAGTACAACGTAGGTACATGCATACTGTGTCTCATGTATCACGGCAAGGTATAATAACATCATTTGGGACATTTTAGGTATACCAAATACATGCCCCAAAAGTGATTTTGTGAAGAAAATTTTTCGGCCCTTGAGAAAAAATGATAAAAAAATAACCCCCAAAAAGGCCAATTTTGGACGTTTCAGAGCATTTTGTCCACCCGAAATAATTGAAAGATTGTTTTTAAAAAAACTTTTTCCCCAACCCTGCCCAGGAAATTCCTAATCTTATTTCGCAAATTCCTAATCGGGTGCATACATGACAGCTGGGTGTCGACGTTTTGTGAAACAGCTTGAACGGACGTATAGGCTGGAAGTTGCAATCGGAAGGGCTATTGGTTTCGGATAGGCTAGGTACAACATAAAACAGTTTGTTTTTTTTTCTGTTCTTGCATCTTGTCTGAAACGCAGATGGCGATGCGAATCAATCCTTTGCTGCGTGCTGCCTTGCTCATTGTCACAGTGCTTGTCGTGGCGTACTGCAATGACTGGCGGCTGGCTCTGTTGATCACAGCCGTCGTGCCAATGATTCTTGTGAGCATGATTGCTTACGGCGGTAACGACCACACGAGCACCTCTGGTGACAAAACACTGCACAGCACCGTGCCTGGATTGAAGGCTTGTCCATTTTTTATGTTGCTTATAGACAAACAGCGATGACCACCCTTGCTGACATCTGACCGGGTACACACTTTACCTCTGACTTATCACCACAATATTTTTGTACTATACACCCACTTGAAATATCAGCCAGCAGGACATGTGGGCAACAACCCATCGACCGCGTTCGATCTGGTCGGCAGTGTCTTGTGCATGAGAACACAGTTTGGACATCGTGTTGCTCGAAATTTACCTGGCAATTCGATTGGTGGCTTCCTGATGTTCGACGGTGCAGATGAACTTCGCCATTTGGTAAAAAAATGCGAAAATTATGCCGGCGGCGTCCAGTGGAAAGGATAGTTCACGGCAACGTTTAAGGTTTCCGAATATCAAGCATTTTTTGTTAGATAAACACATTTTCTCGTCAATAACAAATGCTTAAAATTATCGGCGAAGAAAAAACGGTGACCAAAAAACACCAGGTTTTTGGAACTATATATTTTCTCCTTCAGGATGCGAGCTGTTTCCTGCAAAGCTGTATGTCATATTCATGAAATAAATGTTGGTGCTTGATATTCCGAAACTATTAAATTTGCCGTGAATTATTCTTTCCACGACCTCCTCAAAATCTTTGCATATTTTCACCAATGGGTAAAGTTTATCCTCCCCGTGAAAGATCACGAAGCAACCAATGCAATCGCCACGTTAATCTCGAGCAACACGATGGTCACTCTTTGTTTTTTTTTTGCAGTGCCGACCAGATCGAACGACGGGTTGTTGCCCAACAGTCACATCACCGTATTCTATGCAGCCAGTGCATAACACGGGCTGCAACACTTGTTTTGAGTAATTTGGAAAACTGTGGCGTTAAAGTCAAACCCAAAGCACCTCTAATGCGACAAAGTTTATTAGCGGCTTCTGTGTTGTAGATTGCGGCCACTGCCGTGGATAATATCCGTGCCGTCAAGTCTCTGGTCTGTGAGGAGCATTTCGCAGACAAATACAAAACCGAGATCACACGCGCATATCGGTCGGTTTGTTACTGTATATGTGTCGTAGTTCGTTTCCACAATTTGATACGCCTGCATTTATATAAACAAAAACAAATTTTGCAGAGACACGCTGAAAAAACTCAAGCTGCGCAGTATCGTGCACGTTCTCGAGGGCGTACAGGAAGGGTTCTTCGCCGTTGTGTTCCGGTATGGCTGTCACCTGGTTGCGCTTGAACTCATGCGGCCTTCGGATATGGTGCTGTAAGTTGTATGGTCTTGTCGTCAAATGTGTGTGCATGTGCAGGCAGACTATCCTCTTCATTGTGAATCTCAACATGTATGTATGTATTGAGGTGGTGCAAACACCAGACGGTGTTCCACATGCAAAGACGATTTATAGTGAAAATTCCGTTCCGCGAACGCAAGTGCGGTTCGCGATTGATCCACCGTGAAAAAGGTCCGATTGTACATACTGTACGTACATCGTGCTCTCAAACTGCCATACCTACATACGTGTGCAGTGTGTTTGCCACCGCAGTGCTTTGATGACAACGTACTGGAATACACTGATGGCGGGCATTCTGCTGAAGAACATCATGGAACTACCGCAGGGCAGGCGCTCATTGCTCGTGATACAGCAGCAGCTGGCTAGTACAACCGGCATTCGGGACAAGACGACTGGAAAACGAATAGTTCGTGACACTCTGGCACACTGCCCGGTGTAAACTTGGTAATCCGGTTTACCTTGGTCCCGCGTGCCACTTTTTGTATTTGAATGAGTCGAGATATACCCCCGCCACCAGCTTAAATCAGGGCAAAAGTTGTTCCCAGACAGGAATTGAACCATTTTCATGCTGCTTGAAGCTTAATTTCAAAATATCCTTCTGCATTGAGGCAAGAACGGCCCGGAACGAGTGCGGTTTAGCCCTATGACTATATACACATTGCTGTGGCAGTGACACGATTATCCATTTTCAGTCACTCACTGGCCATGTTATATTCACCAACATTTGGTTCGCCTATCCAACACGACCGAATGTCAACGTTCTACAAGGCCTGCACCTAACCATTTACGCTGGTCAAACAGTGGCGCTCGTTGGGGCGTCCGGATGTGGCAAAAGCACGATCGTTGCGCTCATTCAACGACTCTACGGCGCGCAGCGGGGACACATTGTTAGCTGGATGCACTTCGGCTTCGGAATTTCATATCCCACGCTCTTTGTCGTGACATGTTACCCGGCACGTCCGATTCCTCCTAAGTTGTAGCGTGTGGTAACCAACAGGTCACCGCCAGATCGGAGACCCAACTGAAAGCATTCACTATAAAGCGAGTTGCAATAGTGAACGGTTTACACAGCTGTTTGATGGCGTCGACATCAACGATCTCGACGTGCAACATTTGCGCTCGCAGCTGGCCGTCGTCAGCCAGGAACCAGTGCTGTTCAATCGTTCCATCCGAGCCAATATCATGTTCGGCTTGCCACACCCAGATGACCACAGTATGATTGCCGCCGCAAAAACGGCCAACGTACATCAGTTCGTATCTGAAATGCCACTGGTTGGTCCTGATCTATAACCAATGTAAAGTCTAGGCATGTGACCGGGACCGGTCATTTTCAGTCACTGGAGAATACATCCAGAGCCACATGGAAGGTAGACTGCTTGTTTTGCTACGCTCTTTTTAAGCTACCGGTGTCTTCCATATACAGCCCCCCGAATAGAGCCCTCCGATTAGAGCCGGGGTCTCTATTTGGGCAAAAAGTTTCCAACATTCAACCGAAAAAGCACAGGGTTTCTTAAAAAAAGAGGTATGTACCAACAGATCATTTTCGCACATTTTTTCAGCAGAATTAGCTTAAAATCGAATTGCGCAGGGTTTGAAATGCGGACAAAGCGATTGTGATAACATTCAGTAACGTGAGCGATGAATCCCACTAATGTGAAAAGAACCTACCCATCAACCCGGAGGGCTCTATTCGGAAATGTTTCCGAATAGTGCCCCGGGGGGCTTTATTAGGGTATAGGGCAAAATGTTTGAAACAAAAAGGCCGATTTTCCACCTTTTCCCGAATAGATCCCCGGGGGCTTTATATGGAAAATTCCGGTAACTGCATGGTGAGGTTGGAGCAACTTGTCCTGCACACATTGATAGGCACGACAAGTCTTTCTGTCACAATGTACTGAGTGCAGTAACGTTGGTCTGTTTCGCCCTGCTTTCAAAGACAGACCGAGGCGCCAGGGCTCGTCAGTGCGAATGCATCTGGCAAATTTGCCTCAAAAAAGCCCCACCAGCAGAGCTCGTTGCTAGGCTGTAACCACTGCGTGCAAACTCATAGAGCTCCGTCGCACACAAGAAAAGACCACATTGTCATTGCCAGGAACCAGTTTTTCCAGACAGATACATTTAGCATGTACCGGTGACACCACACGCTTTATTCAGACAAACACATCTTTAGGGCTACGACACGGTGGTTGGTGAATCGGGCGTGTTGCTGTCTGGCGGGCAGAAACAACGAGTGGCGCTGGCTCGAGCCCTGGTGCGTCAACCAAAGATACTGTTGTTGGATGAGGCGACCAGTGCGCTGGACTCGCACAGTGAACGGGTTGGTATTGGGTATAAATCGAATGAATGGGTTACTGTTGCAACTGGTTCATTCCAAGTTCCTAGTTTCCAACACTCACGTCGACGCAGGATACATCGTTGTGGGATACAGTGTCGGTCGTGGCAACACGACGCAGTATCCCACGCGAACAAAATATGGGATATTGATGCTTCCGTCAGGTTGTGCAAGCAGCGATCGACCAAGCGCGTGTCGGTCGTACGTGTGTGATCGTCGCACATCGACTGTCGTCCATTCGCTCAGCTGATTCGATCGTGGTCATTCAGAATGGTCGGGTGGTCGAAACCGGTGAGTGTGGAAAATGAGAAATCTCGAACTTGATGATCGGATCGGCGCGGTCTTGCGTTGGTTTACTGTATGTGAGTTTTTTTGCGTCAACGATGTCGCGAGGTTTGCTGAAACTCCTAAATTCGCATTGCGTGAAATATTTTTATTCGGTAACCATTTCTACGCTGGTCGAAATTGGTGGAATCAGTTGGTCACATGACCAAGACTAATCAACACCCTGATGGAGCAGTGAACTGATCACAACGTCGTATTTTCATTCACCTCGAAACACTGAATGTACCCTAACACCAGTTGTGTACTCACGTGGTCATCGATTTCATTGATATTGCGGAAATCACTTCATCACAGACCATCCTGAACAATGCTGTTGACCTTATTTCTCTCAAATGAATTTGTATTTGCAGGAAGCCACGACGAGCTCAGCATGGCAGGCGGCCACTACCGAGCTTTATATAGCGACCAACTGACAGCAGCAAACGGGACAAAACTAAGTTGATTTTCGCGGCGCACAAAGGTGTTCATGCCGAGGTTGTTTGTTTTATGGTGTTATCGCTAGGTTGGTACAAAACAAGCTCAACCGTTTTGTTGCATGGCTTTTTCGTGACTTGATTTTTTTCATTCCAGTCGCTCAGTTTAGGTACCCCATAAGGGTTAGGCTAGATAGGTCTGAAAGCCGAAACATAATTTTTTGGCCATGTTTCGGATTTTGAAAAAACCGAAACCCGAAACACAAGCATTGGTATTCGAAAATGTTTTTGCTGATAGTGTAATTGTTTGCGTCAATTATGTATTAGTAAGAAAAAAGAAACGTTTTCGAATATTATGCCTTGTGTTTCGGGTTTCGGGTTTGTTTTTTCAAAACGCGAAACACGGACAAAGAAAAGGATCATATTTCGGGTTTCGTGTTTCGGGCAGGGTTGTTTCAAAAAAGTTGTTCATTAAAAAAATTTTAAAAAAATATTTTTTGCAACTCAGGCTTTGCTTTTTTTAATAAAAAAAGTTGCACAAAATGGGCTGAAATGTCCAAAAATGGCCTTTTTCGAAGTAAAAAATCGGCACTTTTTTTCTGTGGAAGGGACAATTTTTCCAAAATCGCGCCTGCGGCGCCTTGTATTGTCCCCAAACCTGTACAGGGATGCGCGGGGCTGCTCTTTTATACTGATGTGGCACGCCTACGAGCGTGCCTTCTGAACAGCTCTTTTCCAGTGCAGCTGATTTGTTTGACAAAAGATACTGCTTGAAACCAGAAAATGGTGAAATGATTGTCTTTTTGTCAAAGGCTAGGCCATTGATCGACTACAATTATAATATTTGAACTTATCCACCTTCAGATATTCTCGATTTCAATTGGCTTTATTCACTGTTCCGGGTGTTTATCCATGTGTGATAAACATGTTTCATGGTTGTCTGTGACATTAGCGTGCATCTTATGCATAAAATGATAAAAACTATTGCTTATGGACTATCTTGTCAATCCCGATCCCGATCCCGACACTTTCCTGATCCCAAACCCGATCCCGTTCCCGGGATTAAAAATGAATCCCGTTCGAACACTGCCTATAACGTGGTGTGGCACCTGTAACTGCCGGAGTTCATGAAACCCGCCGCATTTTATGCCACAATGCAACTTTCAATGGGCATGTATAGACAAACAATGAGTAGTAACGTGTCGATTAACGAATAGTTGCAAGTCATCGTCGCGGTGGTACAGAAGACAATAAAGTCCCCTGTTCAGAAGTGGATTAAAAATCACGAAAACAACTTTACACGCAGCGTCAAAATGTTTGCGCTGACTGACACTGCACATCTCAATCATACCGGAAGGAAATAACACCGGGCGGAAAATTTCCTAGTGTTCAAATCCGATCACTGAAAAACCAAACTCCTGCCGGGCAATTAAATAACACATGAATAGTGAGATATACCCCGTAATGTATCACTTGATCGCCCGTGTCTGACATTACAATGCACGTTAAAATGATAAAAATGTGCATGTGAAACAATGAAGTTCGGGTTTTTGATGTTGAGAAAGTCTGCAGTTGTTTTTACACATCCAACTGACGAAAATTGAAATGTTTGGTCTTTACTTAACCACCATTTGTTTGTTTTCGGTTGTATCGCCGTGAGTTTATATCTTGACATGCAATAAAAATCTTTCAGATAAATAACACACGCAAAACATGAGTTCATCAAAAGTGTTCAAAATCATAATCGTCAGCTTATGTCTCCTTCCTCTGGTTTATGCCGGTGGGTTCTATTGTCAATTTCCAAAAAGTTTCGAGCTGTCCACGGCATAAGGATACAATCGGCTTTTGAGACACGCCGCTTGCTCAAATTGATTCAACGGACATCTAGTTTTGTTATCATGCCCATTGACATTCTTTGCGAACAATAACTCGGAGAGCTCCGCGCTTTGAAAACTTTTGATTTGTAGGCATATTAAAAATAATTGAGTGAATATTTTTTCTTAATTTTCAGCCCAAAGTGATTCGCTGGTGGACGGTCCCGGTGAGCTGTTGAGTGTGTTGTGCAAGATGCAACTGATCGCGTGTGTGCAGTATTTGGTGAACCTTTTGTGGACATGATTCGATTGTCAATATCCACTGCACTTCACTCACGACAATTACGATTTTTACCCGAAAACTTTGTGCCTACAATGTAGGTGTGTAGATGAGTTCAATTTGACATCTGGAGATGTAGAAAATACCAATCAGTTTAAAGGTTTAGGAATGAAATCTTGTCAGCAACGATTTGGAAGATTTTTTCTACGGCCACCAGCCCCAGGCCACCCAGGCCCGCCATGAACAATAACAGAAATATCAAAACAATCGCTATGTCTTTGAGTCGAACCGGCGATTTATTGCCTGGTGTTTCACGGGCAGTCTCGGCACACTTGCCTTGACCACTCAGGGAACGTACGAACGCATCCTTGCTGAAACAGGCAAAAGTGGCGGAATTTGAATTTTGAATAATTTTGTTGGAGACAAAATAAGTCTGTTGGCCGATATCAAGCTTTGTGATCGGATAGGACTTGGTCAGACCGTGCATTGAGACGCTTGAATTGAGCCACTGAAGGCGTCTGCCGAATAATATGCCACCAATGTCGATCAGCGGAAACGTTGTTCCCCAGACTTCAAATGCTAAAAGCGGATCGAATTTAGTGACATGACATCACTTCACACATTTCTTCACATGGTACACCTTTGATGTAAATATCGGACATGACTGAGGCAGGCCCAATCCGATCACGAAGTTTGATAAAGGCAATCTAGCCGCTGATGTCACCGCCGCGAAATCTACAGTAACCAGAGGCCGAGATGTTCCACCGCGTCTCGACTTAGACATGAAGCGATATTTACGTAGTTCAATGTTTCAGGCTGCTTTTCAGCCACGCGGCTGAGCTGAGTGCTCTATACTCAGCTCTAAAGAGGTACAATTTTACAACACAGGGAATTTTTCTTTGGGCCACAGTTTGAGATAGAGTTGCTGCACTAATTTCGACCAGCGTAAAAAATGTTCATTAGCTGCAGAGGAATAACTTTTACGCTGGTCAAAATTAGTGGAGCAACTCTATCTCAAACTGTGGCCCAAAGAAAAATTCCCTGTGTTATAAAATTGTACCTCTTTGGAGCCATTTGGCTTACACGACTGTACTTAGCTGCGTGGCATGAAACAGCATGAAACATTGAACTAAAAAAATCACTTCATGTATAAGTCGAAAAACGGTGTAATGGCTCAGACTCTGGTATACTGTAGATTTCGCGGCGGTGACATCAGCGGCTGGATTGCCTATACAGCCCAATGCTGAGCGATCACGCACCCTCTTTCATTGATCACATCATGCATCGAGTTCAGTTGGACCTTCGTGGTTTGTTCGGCGAGCTTGCGTACGACCCAGTCAGGCGTTTTAGGCGAAAAAATCAGGCCTTGTGGAATCAGGCTCAACTCAGGTATGGCCAGCTGACGCCAACCCCAGCAGCTGGCGCGCGCTGTGAACATCGATTTCAGTAATGCAAACGTATTCGGTCTGTCCAGCGTGTCATGATCGTACCAATCGCGGATTAGTATCGGCGGGTTTGAACTGAGAGCGTTCTGAAGCACCGAACGATGCCGCCCTGATTGCTATTCAAGAATAGTTTTTTGCTTTGAACACACTGACCCGCAATCGAGCATAGGCGCTGTCATTTGATTCCTTGATTGAGGTCAGCAAACCGTCTGTCTCATCGACCACAAGGCGAACACGCTGATCTTGGAGAGCCTGAATAATATTCTCAAAGTCCTTTGACTTTATTCCTTCAAATTCAAAGCCAAGTGTATAGACGGCAGCAAACCAAAATTTTAGACCGATACAGTTCGTTCTGCAGACCAAGGGACGGGTCTCACTATGGAGTCTCGCCCCGCCTTGGCTCCGTGTCCCGACCATCGTTGAAGATGGTGCGGAAGAAATATTGGGGTATGCCCCTTGTTGTCATCCAGGCCGAGCTCTGGTTTGATTTGGATTTGACTTTAATACAATGCATTTTTATACAACACGCCCATTCCTGAAACCGCATGAACCTTTGAAAAGAAGGGAACGTCTCTAAGTCATCGTCATTAAACACAAGGTTCATATCCCAGTCCCATCAAATATTATTGTGTGTGTCAGTTGTGTAATATTGTCATTATTATAATATTGCATTATTATATTCATGCAAATGTACTCCAACTCTTTATGTAATTGGTGCCGGCCAAATTGTAAAAACCTAGGTATTCATCGTTACTGTCACGCCTCGAGCGGTTGTTGATGTTTACCCTTTTCGTGTCTGAAACGAAATAAAGTACTACTACTACTCACTCCGAAAGTCATATTTAGTCGCGTTGTGTGTGATACGAAGCGCATTTTCAACTGATATGAGTAACGTTTTCGCGGCTTTTATACACAAATGAGTGCCCAACCTGAATCATGGTGTCGAAGTCATTGAACGGATAGATGGTCTTTGGCAGAAGAAGATAGACAAGAATCAAGCCACCGTACAAGTTGAGGAACACTCCTGGAATATAATTGAACCGGTGATTTTGTTCACAGTGATCTTTCACCTTACCCATGTACATAATGTGTATGTATGAACCCAACGCAACAAGCCGATTAAAATCGCTCACCGATTGTTACACGCACTGCAGCCCGTACGACCGGATCGATACGAATCGACTGCCGCGTTGCAATGGTCTACAATTTGGAGTGCTCAATATTCAGGCCGTGTCTATACGTACTGTATGTACCTTGCATTCAAAAGCATATTTCTGATGAGGCAACAACTTGGCATGCCTTGAACACGAACTAATGAGCGAGCCAGCGGAGGAGGGTTGCTCGGCGCTTCAATCGAAAGCTAGGCTTTTTGGGACAAAATGATATATTAAAATCGCCTCAACAGGAACGACCGTCAGTGGAATTAAAGGCAATTATAAAATGGACACTTCCGCTTTTCTAAAAACCCGAAGGAAGAATCACGGTCTGGGATGCAAATAAAGTGTTTTTATTGACATTCAACCACGCAATCCGTCGTTCCCCTGAGACATGATGCTCTCACAAAAACGTTTCGAGGGCTATATTCACATAAAATATATGAAACAAAGGGGTTCCAAACTATTCAAACGATTTTTCCACATGGCGCCCCGAGGCTCTATGCGGAAATCAACGGCATGCACGAAAGGATGAACATCCAAAGAAAGCTCCCACCTGCGCAATTGACTTGTTGAGTTTGTGCGCGGCAAAGACGAATGCAATGGCCAGCCAGACGTAAACGTCGAACATTTCCGTGTAGGAACGGTATTGGTGCAGAAACGACGTTTTGGCCGCCGCGTCCGGATAAACGGCCATCAGGGACTCGAACGAACGGAATGAGGGAACGATCGGGAAACGGGCCCGTCGCGACGGCGTGATCGTCCTGAAACATTGACGTATAAATATTGTTGGTTTTGTCCGTTTACGGTTAAATATGAGTTTTCGGCCATTGAAAAAAACTGGGAAAAACTCGCAGCATAATTATGTCGCATTGTCTTGCCAAACAATGAGTTTCACGTGAAGGGTGTCTGAAGTGCAGAAAAATCAGAAATAAACAGTTTCTTTGAATGATTTATTTAGCGTTATGCGGGACATTCAACAACGACAGCAACACTACGTCACGACATCATGAAAACGCTAATTATAAGTATGGTATCCCACCAATCCGACAGAAACGTGTCCACTTCGCCATCATAAACGAGCTGCAATGGCTGTGATATTATGTTATCGCCCTCGTGAATCAATTCAAAATCGATGCCAGCCGCTCGTTTGAATGCCACCGAGAATAATTCGGATATGATTCCCGGGTTAGGGCAGGTTTCGGTAATCGCTAGCTTCGACTCAAACGAACATTCATTGATGTGTGGCGGCTCGAGCTGCCAGAGAATTCTTACCGTATAATTTTCAGCCGGCATTTTCAGAGACGTTATTTTGGAAGCTCACGTTCACGCATATAGCTTGTTTCAGATAATCCGCGGTTATTCAACAACTGGTTATTTCAAAACTAACGGCGCATGAAACATGACACCTTTAGCCACAAACGCCGAAACGCCGCATAACTTGTCAATATACTGTATTTTGGTCTAGTCGGAATTCTGCCATGGAGTGCGCATGAACGCTCTGGTCACGTGCAAATGCGAATGTTTTTCTGAAAGTGACGTGTTGGTAACAACAAACATCGGGATATTTATTTTTGGTTAGACGAGACCGATGGTAGATCAGGAACATGTCTGATAACAAGGAGGAGGTACAAAACTTTTTTTAAAAATCACTTTTTTTTATTCCGGACCCCCAAAAAATTGGTTTCTAGAAAAATGAAACTTCTGAAACCATATTACTTAGGTATGTTTTGAGGGACACTAAAGAGAACTTCTCCACTGACTTGCATGTTTATGTCGATCACCTGCGATCTAGCCCATTTGGTCATAACTTTGAGAACCCGCCCGAAGGTAACGCTGTGGGCATATGACAAAGGGAAGACCAACCTTCTGTTTGTGAATTTGGGGATAAATTTGAAGGGAGATAAAGAGTTACACCACACTCATGTTGTGTGACAAAAGCAACAAATGACAAATCCACACAACTGCAAATAGGCGAGCAACGTGGATTCTGTCGATAGCTTACGTCGATAGCTCAATAACTGCACAGTATACGGTATGGGGTGTTCTATATTATACGTGCAGAGATTGTTGGGATGTCTGGGAACTGTATGAGTCCATTACAACGCCATTTTAAACTAAAATATAAGCGTCACAGGCGATTTTTTGAGAATGATGAGCAATAAAACGCATGAAAACATACATTTTTACCTTAAAAAGTGAGAAAATGCCAAAAAAATGGGGAAAAATAATAAAAAAGTGGACTTACTTTTTAAAATTTTAAAATAAAAAAAGTGGCCAACTTTTTTTAAAAAAAAATTTTTTTGCAAAAAAATTTTTACTTTTTTTTAATCCAACCCTGCATGGGCAACACAAATACTCAAGTGCTGGCCAGATCGCTGATGTCGGTAAAAATTACAGTCGACAAGTTTCATGCAACATTAAGAGACACATTGCAATTATATTGATGCTAATAACAGAGTATGCTAAACAAAAAGATTAATATTATTGATTGACTTATTTTGACGTAAACAAGCATAGGTATTATTGGACGTTTGTTCAAAGGTAACTATGTGGAAGTTTAGAGTTTGTGAATGGCAGTTTCGGCTCAGCCAGCACAACAACGTTTTTTGATGGAAATCAATATTGCCATTATTAATATGGGACATCTGGGAAGATGTGGTGAATTTTAAAAAAAATAAAATGATTAGTGAGATAAATACAGCCGATTTTTCGGTGACCAGGGATTGTTTATCGATGAACGGACTTGCTGACCGAGTCGGATTCTGACGATTTCGACTTTGAGCTGGACTTTTGTCGGCTCGAAACCGAGATCGACACTGCCTTCTCCTTCGGTTCACTCTTTCCATACAAAAAGTCGAGGTCATGGTCTGGAACCGATTTCAGTTGTGAAGTTACGAAGTCGGCAATAGCACCATCGTGTTTCTCGAGCACGAAAACCCTATTTGAGATACTAACATTCCTGTTGTTAAGTAACGTCTGGGCCCTGACTGGTACTTTGTGGGAAAAAAGGAAAGAACGTTTCAACAAAAATGTCGACTGTATCTTGCCCGCATTCGCGCGTGCGGGACTGCAGCGGGACGAAATTTTGCGTGAGCATTTTGAGCCACGGTATATACCCTGTGTGCAAGTTTGAGCTGATTCGGTTAAGTATTGTTGAAATAGCGCACGATTACATTTTCAAAAAGCGCACTATTGGGAATCAAGCATATGTCGCTTTAGCACTACCGTGCTAACTCCGATATACATTGGCTACATATAGCACAAGCGTTGATTGATACTGAGCCATGAACAAATCACAAAAAGTTATTGCTAAAATCTCAGTTTCTTAGTAAAAAATGAAAATAGGATACCAGAACCACAATATCGGTGTTAGATTAGAACACATTCCAAGCAAAGGTCCCGTCCTGTATGATCTTGTCCTGGACACTGATGTACTTCTTGAGCCTGCAAAACTGGTCGGACCTTTCTTGGTCACGTCGAAGTTTAATTTTTGCATTGAGCATTACCTATTTCTAAATTTACTGGTGATGCCACTGGCTTCGACCAGCTTACAACGGCAATCCCAGAGACCTGAAATGAGCAACTTTTACACTGGTCGAAATTCGTGGCTCCAGTAAGTCTCTTCATTTGAGTTTAGCAACGGTGTACCTGTGGCTGTGGGTGGAACCAGTTCTTGATGGCGTTTTCATGGAATCGCATGCCACAGTGCAAAACACCATCATAAATCTCTTCATATTCTTCATGCAAACAACGACACGTGACCAAAATAGTTCCGATCCGATCCTATTTCAGCAAGTGTGTCACGGGGACAAAACAGGGGTTTCGAAAGACAGCAGCCACTTCAATTGACATTCGCTGAGGGCAGTGTAGGCCTAAGCCTGAGCCCATGCCCAAGCCTAGGCCTAATTATAAAAATGGAAAGTTGTGACAGATTAATATTATCTATTAGTAGAAGACACCATAAAAAGTGAGAGCTTGATGAAGGCAGCAATGAAAAGGAAAAAACAGAGAAATAAATGAAGGCAAAAAAGCGAGCAAGAGCAAATTTAAAAAATTGCGCAAAAATAAAAACTTTTTTTGCAAAATACCAAATAAACTAATAACCTAGCCCCATAAAAAGCAGAGAAAAAACGAGTTCCTAGTGAATCGGCTTTTACAACCATTTTCTAGACTAGGAAAATTAGAAATTAACTTAACGAAAGAAGAAATTAATAATAGCTAGATAAATGGCTGTCTTGTTTCGGCCATGAATGTAGACAAGCACCGATTCAGAACAGCAGTTAGGCCTGTACTTAAAAAAGTAAGTCTAAGCTAAGCCTGAGCCAGCTGACAAAGATACAGTATCAATAGCTGCCTTCAGTAACCGCTGTTTTGTCCCCCGCTGTTTTGCCCCCGCTGTTTTGTCCCGCGCTGTTTTGTTAACCCAGTGTTGTCCTAACCCATCACCGAGTTTATATCGCTCACTGTTTTTGTGCTTTCAAGCGGAGACTAGCAGTGTCATAATAAAACCTCGGTCCGAAGAGGGACAAGATTTCTTCTCCCTCCCCCCCCCCCCCCCCGATAGATTTAGGCTGGGAAAACAATTTGGTGAAAAATGGGTCAAGGGGTGGTTTGGTCACGTGAACATTCTAACGGACTTCTTAGGGGTCGAAATTGAGTTGATACGTACGGCGCAGTGAAGATGTGTGGTGCGTGGTAGTGAAACATCACGCACGAGTTTTATGCAACCAAACCACACAGCATACACTCTTTATAGTGAGCAGGCACTTTCGGGCGCTGTTCGCTTTTCATGCCTGCCGGTGCCGAGATATGTTTTGGTGATTTTGTTTTCTGATTGTAACTTTGGAAACCGGGCCAACAAAATCTTTCAACAAAAATGAGACAAAACATCAGAAAATACTCACCAAACAATTTCCAGAAAATAACGGCAAACTTAAAAATTACAAAAAGCTGCGCATGAGACGACGTTGGATTTGAACTGGGTGCACAGGCCTAAGAGCGGTATCAGCTGGAAGCCGACCCATCTCATCCCCAGTCCTCGTCTACAACGTACGCCTCCTAGTGTGGTGTTGTTTCGCTTGTTGTGCTCTTGCTTTACAGCGCGCACTCCTGTGGGCCACAGGAGCTGTGCTGAGCGGTCGTCTAAAGATTGCTTTTATTATTTAGGTGGGTCGGTGAAACAGAATGGTGTTGGTAGCGTTGCATAATTAATCAATACTGCTGCAGTGTGCCCATGTTTGTTCTTTGCGTGTGCAAACACACACACACAGTGAGCAGAGACAAGCAATAATAATGCACGTGCATCTTGCTAGATCAGGGTGCCTCTTGCACACACATACAGCACACCTGTGTACTGCAGCCTGGTGGTGAATAAATTTATGACCGTTTTGTGACTAATGCGTGTCATTTCAGTCTCAACTTACTCCCCGGTTCAAAACAGTGCGCTCTGGAAAACTGTCAACCTTCCGCAGCCAGAAGAAACACTTCACAATTCAATTTCAATTTATTGTTTGCATCCAGTATCGACACACACATGACAGAAGTCACAACGACAAAAGTGTGAAGACGAATGCCAGAAAAAGATGAAAAATCAAATGAACCGGCACCTTGAAGTGACTTCACGACGAATATTCACAAAAGTGTAACATTTTCGCGCGCCACGCGCGCATGAGCGTATTTTGTGTAGCATTTGGCTTAAAATCGGCGAACTAAACATAAGCGCAAGATAAAAACGATTAATGTACACGCATCTTTCACAATTATCGGCTGTACCTGTGATTTGAACAGGCAAGTTTTGTGACACGAAATCCCCATCAGCCGCTTGTTGAATGAGATCTCACCGAGAAATTTCACCGATTCCAGCATAATGCTCAACGGTGCTGGAGTCCGGCAGAATTTACGTCCGAATCCGAAGCAAGGTATACAGTCCCCGGTTTATTCTTTTGCAGATGATTTATGGTTATGGACATAAAATGTTGTACCAGATTCAACTATGCAACACCACATCTCTGCCTGCACTTCGTTTGTATACGTATATATACGTTTGTATACGTTCTTTGTTGAAGGATAATAATATGGCACGAGCAAAAAAGCTGGTCACTGAGTACCACTGAATTAACGTGTGATTCCACACTGACGAGAAGTTGGCATGAGAATCACTATACTGTTAACCAATTTTATGATCTGCACTACGCTAGCCAACATTTACCAAAGTCGACTTTGGTTAGCCGCATAATACAACGCAGCTTAAGTCTGACCATCGATGATGACTCTGTAAGTAGTATGCGCATTTTACACTGGAATTCAAACAGATGTTGTGGACCGAGAAGTACCCTGGACCGAAAAGCACCTGGACCGAAAGGTACCTGGACCGAAAAATACCTGGACCGAAAGGTACCTGGACGGAAAAGTACATGGACCGAAACGTATCTGGACCTAAATGTAAATGGACCGAAAGGTACTTGGACCGTAAAGTGAGTGGACCGAACAGAACCTGGACCGAAAGGTTACATGGACCGAAAAGTCCTGTGGACCGAAAAGTACGCTGGACCGAAAAGATACGGAATCCCTTCAGGCAGGGTTGAAAAAAAATTTTTTATTAACGAGCTTTTTTTAAAAAAATTTTTTTTGTGATTTTTTTTGACGAAAATTTTTTTATCAGAAAAAGTGTTGCAAACGACGTTTCAGGATAAATGAAATCGATGCAACATATTTTTCAAAAATTGAAAAATTTTCGCCTGAGACCCAACTTGTGTGGTGACACCCCGTAGTATTGTGCAGATTCTATGGAATCCAACCAGTCTGAGGTTGATGTTGACTAGGGGCGCGCGCCCGACCCTTACGGCGCCTTCGCAACGATGTTACTCTAATGTATTGTAGCATGCCGTACAACGTATTTTAATGCATCTAATGCCGTATATCTGATATACGACCACCAAAAATCCGATACAGCCCCAAACCTTGGGGTCAAGAGGAACTTTCCGCGCCCGGTTTTCCACAGGACCCAGGAAAAAAAAGGTGTAGAATGCGGAGGAAAACAAAGGGGGCACATCACCAAAAAAAAGACCATCCCCGCGCATCCCTGTACGGATTTGGGGACAATACAGGGCGCCGCAGGCGCGATTTTGGAAAAATTGTCCCGTCCACAGAAAAAAAGTGCCAAGTTTTTGCCTCGAAAAAGGCCATTTTTGGACATTTCAGCCCATTTTGGGCAACTTTTTTTATTAAAAAAAGCAAAATCTGAGTTTCAAAAAAAAATTTTTTTTAAATTTTTTTAATTAACCACTTTTTTAAACAACCCTGCCTTCAGGCACGTTCTTTGTCACTTTTATTGCGGCACAGGTTTAATTTCATCATGTTAGGGCTCCACCAGATAGACCCGAAACCCGAAACCCGAAACATAATTTTTTCTATGTCCATGTTTCGGGTTTTGAAAAAAAAACCAGAAATCCGAAACACAAAGCATGATAATTGAAAATGTTTCGGTCTTGCCACTTGTAGCTGACGTGCCCAATTTATACGGTCAGTCGAAACATTTTCGATTATCATGCTTCGTGTTTCGGGTTTCGGGTTTTTTTTTCAAAACCCGAAACCCGAAACATGGACATAGAAAAAATTTATATTTCGTGTTTCGGGTTTCGGGTTTCGGGTCTATCTGGCGGAGCCCTTACAATAGTCATTTTCTACTTTTCAACCTAGCTGGTGAATGCTGGTGTCAATGCGTTGGCTTGGTTTCGTCATCAGCAGGTGCATCATCAGGGGCGGTCGGCAAGCCTTCACTGTTGCACAGATCGGTACCGCAGCAGCATCGTTTCTCGTGGGGCAACACCCTGCAGTACTGCTGACATGGGTCTGCACATTGGCTGGCCAGTGATGAGTTCGGTGTCAAACGATCCCAAACAGCCAGTTCAGCAACGGTCGTTGCATATTTTTTTCGCCAGCCACCGCCGACGTTGTGAAGCTATAAAATACATGGAATAGAGGACGTGTCGAGCGCCGGCAATTTGTGAACGTACAGGGTGACCCAAGAAGTATGGAACCCCCATTGTGAGGCTAGATCAGCCGTTTTTGCACTTGGAGGCACTTTCAGCATTTCGTTCGAAAACATTGGAGATCCAGTATTTCTGTGTGGAAATTTGGTGTGGTCAAGTGCTTTGACGAATAAGCTGAGCAAACTTTTGTAAAAGACGTTTGCTCGCACGATGATCTAGCACGCGTTTGAAAGCAGGCTAATTGGGCGCCGGATCTGCTTCAAGACTGTAACTTATTCGCCAAAGCACGTGCGGAGAGCAAATTCTAACACAAAAAACTGGATCGCCTACGCTTTGGAACACAAACTAAAACAATCTCGACGTGTTACCGAGATCTAGACCCACAAATGCGTTTCCGTACTTTTTAGGTCACCCTGTGTACACACAACAGTGTTCATCATCAAACCTCCATGCAGCGCCATTGTTTTTGAGGCAGCAGAGCGATCTTGGGGGCCAACTTGACGTCACATGTCCGGCGATGTTCATAATGGCAGTGGTAGCATTGAAGCATTTCAGGAGGTGCCACTTCCACATGATTGTTTCCCTTGTTGTTGCAATACGGTGTGTTACAGCAACAAACTCGGTCTGGTGCCGTGTCCGATGGATGACACTTGTAATCACCGGTGCAGTCACCAGGCAATTCAAGGTCCACATGCTCAAACGTAAGTGAGATCATACACCCTGCGTCGTTCCGACAGGTTCCACTCATCAAGGTGATGTTTTTGCTGATGAACTGAAAGCGATCATTTCTGGAAGCCATCTGTAAGGTGCAGTGTGTTTCTGCACAATGCTACAAGTATGGTAGTATGTATGTGTACGTACCTCGACGCAGAAGTGGTTGTTGGATGTGTACCTCTTGATTTTCATTTTGCACGGCCCTCCAGGTTGTTCGCAGTACATTTGTCCCTGCTCGCATTCGACGTCAGCAACTGCTCCCAATAGCGAGATCAGCAGGAGCACAGCGAGCGTCGTGAATTTGAGAGAATGATCGGTCATGGCGATTGTTAGAATGTCGATGTTCGGTTGATTGAATGTGCGATGACTGTGCGAAAAGGGAAAATGATTGATGATGTGTGGCTAATCACTTAGGGTTTGAAAGTGTGCATCTCCCCTCGGGACTGCAGATGATTGATTTACTGCAATCATTCATAATACCCTATTTTGGTCAGGTTTTCTTTAAGGTACGATAAGCGACCATGCATATACTCTGACAATTCTTTTGGGAGAAACTTTTCAAACGCGTTGCCTGATCCGTAAAGCGCGTGACGCGTGCACTGGCTACAGCGGTCACGTGACTTCCGTAGCCAGTGCACGCATGATGAGCTTTACGGATCAGGCAACGCGGTTGAAAAGTTTCTCCCAAAAGAATTGTCAGAGTATAAGCTAATCCAACTTTTAATTTCGCGTTCATAAGTAAATATACAGTTACAATTCGTCATTGAAACATTCGCTATCAAATTTACTTCGGGTATACAGACAGTTAAACCTCCACATAGTGAAGAGAACGGGACCCGCCCAGTTTGGGCGCAATGCAGAGTGTGTGGAGCAGTATACTCCGACAATTCTTTTGGGAGAAACTTTTCAACCGCGTTGCCTGATCCGTAAAGCGCATTATGCGTGCACTGGCTACAGAAGTCACGTGACCGCTATAGCCAGTGCACGCATCATGCGCTTTACGGATCAGGCCACGCGTTTGAAAAGTTTCTCCCAAAAGAATTGTCGGAGTATACATATACGGATGGGCAACCCGTAAATTGGTCATTGTGGACGGCGCTGAGGATATGGTGTTTAGTGAATTTGTGAGATAATAATAATGAACAAAACTGGCGACCACGGTGATTTCATACTCGTTTATGACTTGTTTGACACCTTTTCAGATAAACACTTAGTGGTGCTCAACAGCGGCGGTCAATTTTCGGATTAAATTTGAACAACTTTGTCCATCAGGCGTGTAAAGCGTCCTTTCAAAAGTTAAGATCATGCTCAGAACAAAAAGTGTTCACTATACGCTATGTAGAATTATTCACGACGTGGAGAGGGGCACCACGTTCACTATGTGGAGGGGCACACTACGTAGAGGTTAACTACTGTATGTGGAGATTTCACTGTAAAACGCTTTTTAATCTAACCATGGGCGCAACGGCTTTGAAAGTCGCCCAACTGACCTGCGTTTGGGGGAACACGGCGATACGACTATTTGGTTTGAAAGTGAGCCATTCTTGCAGGTTCGTTCCGATTTTATATCGATGCGATTGCATCGTCCCTTTAGATTAGAAATCAGAGCGCGAATCTGTAGCTCGCATTATTATGTGGTGCTTCTTTTTCAGGAAAGTCATCTTGTATGCAATAACTCCGAGTTTCATTTCTATTCATGATCATGAACAGTGTTCGAACGGGATTCATTTTTAATCCCGGGATCGGGATCGGGATTGGGATCAAGAAATTGTCGGGACCGGGATCGGGATCGGGATCCCGGTTTTGAAAACCCGGGATCCCGGGATCGGGATCGGGATTGACCAGATAGTCCAAAGGCAATAGTTTTCATCATTTTATGCATAAGATGCACGTTAATGTCACAGACAACCATGAAACATGTTTATCACACATGGATAAACACCCGCCGGAACATTGATTAAAACCGATTGAAAATCGAGAATAGCTGATGACGGATATCAAAGATCATAATTGTAGTCGATCAATGGCAAAGCCTTTGACAAAAAGACAAGCATTTCACCATTTTCTGGTTTCAACAGTATCTTTCGTCATCAAACAAATCAGCTGTACTGGAAAAGAGCTGTTCAGAAGGCACGCTCGTAAGTGGAGCGCTTAGATATTTGGAAGCTAGACGTGCCAGTCGCGGAAACTTTGTCTCATTTGTTGCCCACCATGACAACATTTCCTGGAAACTGAGTCCCTTCGTTCGATGCAACTTTGTGCCGTTTAGTTCTAGCTCGACTTGTTCGCGAGTGGTGGTGCTTGCGGTTTCATCATGCTTGGAATCAGCCGTCGAGCACCTCTTAGGGGCGGGACCACGCAAACACGATTGTGGGCCGCGGGTCAGCAATAATTCTATGTCCAATGACCGCCCCGCGTTTGTGTGGCCGCACTTGCGGGTCGCGCCGGTTTGCGGGTCACTTAAAACATTTATTTAGCAATCACACACAAAAATGAACCAATCAGCGCTATGTTACGGCAGTCTGCGACGTTGGCTGGACGCGGATTGGTTAATTTTTGTGTGTTGCAGCCAAACAAATGTTTCAAGTGACCCGCAAACCGCGACCCGCAAGTGCGGCATGCAAACACTCGGCGGTTGTTGGACATACAGAGTATTTTTCTGACCCGCTACCCGCGCCCGCGTTTGCATGGCCGCGCCCTTACAACAGCTTGGCGAATTATAATGATTGCATAATTTTTTACTTTTTGTTCTCAAAACTTAATCCCGATCCCGCTACTTTTTTGGGCGGGATCGGGATCGGGATCGGGATTGACTTTTTCAAAATGACGGGATCGGGATCGGGATCGGGATCAGAAAAAGGGCCCGGGATCCCGGGATCGGGATCGGGATCGGGATCCCGTTCGAACACTGATCATGAAGGACGGAAATTCATCTGATCAGCATATTCAACCGCCGTTTGACTTAATCAAGTTTGACGCAGTATTCTCCTTTAAAGGTCCGGGCCGATTGACTCTTGATCTCTTACCGACTGCCGTTTTCATGCTTTGACTATCTCTCTTTGAAAATGCCGCTCTTACGCAACAAAGTAAAGCAGCTCAATGTAGGTGCAGTACGTCAAGTGCAAGGAGCAGTCGTATCACAGTATCCCCGTCGGTTCCAGAAATAGCAAAGTGAATATTCGTTCTTTTGTTTATGGCATTTTCAGATGTTTAGCTTATTCGCTTTAATCCAGCCCAATAGAGCAAGAATTTGCGCAACAAATGGAAGAATGAATCCTCCCCCAGCTTGATGATTCGGGGGCTTCGATGCTAGCGTTTGTGTAGTGGGTCTACTTTGTGATAATGGGATGCAAAGATGTGCCCGAAATCGACCAAAACGTTATCAGGCGACATCGAGCCATAGTTTGAGCTCAACGTGAGCAACAATTCATATACAAGCTGAATTAGGGTGGGGTTCTTGTCGCTCAGAAGTTTTCCGCGCAGACTAACTTCAGATATATTACTGGCTGCAAGCACCAGTCGTCGAAGATTAAAGGCGCTTGGTTTCTTTCAATGTGTTTTATGGTTGAATAGTTTTCCTTCAGTCCGTATGTAGAACTCCATTGGTTGCATCATTTTGCGATGATCCTATATGGGGTATCTGGGACTAAGTCTCTAAATTATGCGGTTGGTAGCAAAATGTTTTATTACAACGATAAATGAAGAGTTTTGAGCGTACATTAGGCCATGAAGTATCAAGCTCAGTTAACCTTTTAGTTGTACTCATCCGAGCGCGGCACCTGAGGAGCAATGGACGTTTATTGGATGTTTCACACAAAAAAATGATACCGACATAACGATAACGAGCGCCGCCGAAAGTACGACCACAACCGCCAACCGACCAAATCCTGTGGTCGGCAGATGTGGAATCACACCATTTCTGAGCACAGCTCAACGTATGTAGGTGGATTGTCGGAAAATGAGATGTTTTAAATATTTTTATTTGTGCTCAATTTGTGTATATTTTCAGCAGAACACTGTGTAAAAACATCTTTGTTCGCAGGCGGCGTCAAAGCCAGAGCGCTCGGTTGGCCGCGGCAAGCGAAATTGCACCTTAAGGTGCGGTTATACTCGTTCCGCGGAATAGAAGGAACGGCTGAAGGAACGATCGTTTCCGCTGACGTGGTTATACTTCGCCCGAAGAACAGCGGAAACGAGTATAGCCACGTCACACGGAACGATCTGACGCAATTGACAAGGAACGAAAAAACGTTCCGCGGAATAGAAAGAACGAAGTCAAAACATCTTGACTTTCAGGACAGTTCCTTGAGCTTCAACTGCTTGAAATTGTCACTAAGAGACCTTGGCATGTCGAAACTTTTACTTTTTGTATACGGCAATGTTAGAATGAAGCATTTTCAAACCTGAAAACGCTCAAAAGAACGATTTTGGGCAGCCATGGTGTTCAAACAAAAGGAATTCACAACACACTCCCATCTACACAGGATCTCCATCTTCGTCTGCATTTCACTCAATTACTGAAAAATGTGACGAAATAAAAGCGGTAGACATTGTGTGAGAGTCAGAGGTCGCAATCAGGCCGGGTTTGGCCGGGCCGGCCCGGCCCGAGCCCCCATATCTTCGGCCCGGCCCGAACCCCTAAATCTCCGGCCCGGCCCGGCCCGAATTTTTTGGCTCAAATTTTAACCCAATTTTTGTCATAATTTTTGCGTTTTTTTAACCTATTTTTTGGTTGAAAATTCATTATTTTCCATGAAAAAGTCGTCAGATAGACAATACTGATCACTTACTTACCGAATCCGACAGAAATTTTAGTATTTTTGACAAAAAATCCCTACTTTTTCAATAAAATAAGTCACTTCAGCTTCCCGATTGCGACCTCTGGTGAGAGTGGTCGGGGGGGGGGCAACCCCACAGCCCCATCCGTCTGGTTCCTGGACCGGTCTAGTGCGCTTGTGGTTGCCCAAATTAAACTATAAATATTTTAAGCAGAACTAATTCGATTAAGACAGCATCCGTGGCACACTCTTAGCAATCGTTTTTGTCCTCGTTTCTCGTTTTTGCCCCCCCCCCCCCCCCCCCCCCCCCCCGAAACTGAGGGGCTGAATGCTGTTTCACGGAAAGGTAATGGTGTGGGTGTGGTGCTTTTTACGGATAGTTTATAGATGTTGATTATTTTTTCTTCATGTTTCAGCTGTTTGCAATGATTGTCAAGCTCAATAATTTGCTCAGCAGCCTCCCTAAAATTGCCGGGGCGGGGACGCCCTTCTATTTTTTCTCTGCCATTAGTTTGTGGAAGAACGCGCCGGAACAGCGGAAACGCTGAAGGAATGAAAGAATAGAAGGAATAGAGGAAATTCGTTGCCGCTGTTCTTTCATTCCGTCACGGAACTGTATTGCGCGGTACAATTTTCGTTCTTCGGAATGAGTATAACCGCGCCTTTAGGTTACAACTTGAACACGAAACAAAAATCAGGACACAAACTTGCGGTGGCTCGATCGTGTCGAAAAGAGCGTCGTAGTCACGGCGGCACATTGCGTGTAGGTTCGGGTGTTGGGGTGGCTTCTAGCTTATTTTGTTAGAACTCCAGCCTGCCTAAAGGCCTACTGCACAACATCTTTTACAAAACTGCTCTCAATGCTAATGTTTTCAATGTCTACAATATGTGATGCCGTATACTTATTCGCTTCGCATTGGCTCAGCAATCAGACGCCGTGATGAATCTCCTCGAATGACATACTGTATGTATATGTATATGAATGAAGAGGAACGATATGTTAGCACACTGCATGTCAATGGCGTAATTTGTTCAGTGACAATGAGCACCTCCAAATATTTGCGAATCTCTTCTCACAACTGACTTCGCCATCCAGACCGCCAAGATAGAATTTGATAAAATACGCCAGAAATATTGTTATGAGAATGATGAGCACAATTTTGAACACCAAATCGACCACCAGTGCAAATGTGTCGATGGTTGACCTTGACGGTTTCGGGACACGTCGCTGGCAACTACTGGGTTGTTCAGGATTCGTCTCAGATTCCGAATGGTGGTCGTTCACATCATGTCCACGTGCAAGGTTGCTGCTGATTTGAAACGTTTTGCCATCCATTTTTTTTTAACCTTCGATTAACGTTCTGCAAGGGAGACAACGTTGTTGGTCACTATGAGCTAACTCGGTTCGTGATGCGTGCCACGTGCAGTACTATAGCCTGCATGTTTGTTCGCGAGCAAGTCCACATAAAAGCTCAACGGACAAAAACACTGAACAAAATAGCCGTTCATGTAGATGCACGAGCGTTTTCCAGTTTGGCATATGACTAGAGTTCATCACAATTCAAAAAAACTGATAACACTGCCAGACTGACGCTAGAAAGCTTCCTGTTGCGTTCTTAACGCTGATAAGAGCTCGTCACAAAAGCTATACGTTAGGAACAAACATGCAATCAAGGCTTTCAGCCGCTCAATTATTAGTGACTTGAAAATGCAAACAATTAGCCAAAAAAACGACAACAAAATTTCAGTAAAAAATGATGTCTCTTAAATCAAGTTCGTACGACGACCTCGTCACTATGTTGGTCAAATTTGCAAAAGTCGAAAGCTGAGGATCGTGGTGGGTTTCCGTGAGAATCCGGTTCTTGCAGAACAGTCCCCTTTTTTCGTGAGTAATTTGATGCAAATTATCACGATTTAAAAAACTTTATTCCCGATGGGCTACCAGCTCAATATCAGTCATTAGTAACAGTAGAAATGGAAGTAATTCGCCAAAAGAAAACAAGGTTTCAAGGACAGAGAATATCTCCTAAATAAAGTTTGCATCACGATTACGAAACGCCGAGTCACGAAGGTTATCCGATTCAAATTTACGCAGGAAGTAGAGAGATGTGGCCGGGTTTCTGTGCGAACATGGTTCTTGCAAGTGATACTTGGTGTTTTTCGGCAGTAATTTACAAGCGAATGGTGCTTGCAAATTATAGTCTATGCGTCCGTTGGTAGCATCCCGCAGCTCAACAGCAGCACACTCTCCGTCATCCACCAGCTCGCACGCATACAAACATTCGTCGATTGACAGGTGCTTTTTTACGAAAGTTCTGGTTTCATTATTGCTTTCATCGACGCACGCGAAACGCATTGGATGCCAGGCAGCTGAAAAAGGCATAAGTTCTGAATTCATGCCATTGATGTACTATATTGTCTGTTCCGATACCTCTGTGACTCGGAATGAACTGTTTCTGCGCGTAGATTGTCCAGGTTGCATTATCGACCATCGAATGACAGGAAGGTTCGTAGACGAAACGCGTGTCGTCGTCCGGATGAAGAATGCACGTCGCTGAAATACAACACAATTTGGTGTAGGAAACGGAATGACGCGTCCCTCGTCGAACATCTTTAGATTGAGCAGCGGATGAAGATCAGCTTTGAGAGGATCATAACTGTGGAGCAACACCACTTTTCGCGTTGTATAGTAAGTTTCTGATTTCGCTGCCTCATGCACTTTTACTTGAGCTTGTTGCCTACGTAGACCTCGGAGTTTCTCTGCGTATGTAAAGATGTATGAGGCAACGAAATCAGAAATTTACAATACCGTTTTGTATCGGTCCTTTTCGCGGCAGATGCTGTCGCGACGAAAGAAAGGATTCATTTTACATATTCACAAAATACACAAGTCCGAACTGCACTGCAACTGAACATGCAACGTAAGATCACACATTATAGGCATTCATAAGCTGTTATCAGTCATGTGAGTGTTCTAAGCTCACATGCTGCCTAGTCACAACATTAGCCCACACAAAGTTGTCACAACAGATGCAGCTGCAATGACTTGCACATGAACACCGACTCTTTCTCGCACAGACGTTGACATCGACCTAGTGCATGGCTGAGATTGACAGTGAACACGTAACGTCGACTCACTTCGTACAGACACGCGCCGAAACGAGGCGATGCCCAACCGCGGCGGGTGCCTGTGTGAAGGAATGAAGATTGATCATGGCTAAAAAAACAGTGGCTGTTGTCATTTTATTGCTCCTTCCTTTCTTTGGATCTCCAGGAGCTCCGAAGCGTCCTTACCATTGCATTCGTAGTACGTGTTCAGCTTCAGTACATCCTTGCTGGTGACGTAAAACGAATTCTCAAAGATGAGTCGTCCATGCTTGTCTCGAATTTCGGGGCCGTATTTTAGTATGTTTCTGCGCTTCTCCATACCTTCTTTGCTCATCGGTTTCAACGAGTAGTATTTTGCGTCGAACGGATCCTTGCGCTTTGACAACCAGTCGAAAAAATACTGACTGATGCCGTAGTGCATGATGCTGCGATATTATCTTTGTTATCGACACACTTAGGCCGCGTTCAGATAAATGCGGAATGGCAAATTTCTGCATTCCGCATTCCGCGTTTATCTGCTGACCTTTGCATAATTCCGAATTTCTGCAAGTAAATTTATGCTTTTGGTCAAACATCTCAGTTGCTGTCTGCGTCAACACGCAACATTTGAGGTCAGCACGCTGGAAGTTGTCATCGTCACAAAGGTGAGCAGATAAATGCGGAATGCGGAATGCAGAAATTTACCATACCCGCTTTTATCTGCTCACCAATTTCCCGCAAACCGCACTTATCTAATCGCAGCCTTCATATTGATTCAGTCAAGACTCAAGAGCGACTGTACTAGTTAACGTGCTGTGCCTGTGCGTGTGGATGTACAGTTTTCCAGTTACAGCCCCTGGGGCTCTATTCGGTAGTTGGTGGAAAACAGGATTTTGAAAATTATTTTTATTCCCAGGTAGGGCCCCGGCCCCCCTGAAGCTTTTTTCGACATAAATTTAATACAAGTATTTTTCGTAAAAAAACATGAAAATTATTTTTCGACTCGTCTACCGAAAAGAGTCTGATTGTATAGTCCGTCCACCAGCTCATGGCACTTTTTGTTGCTGCTGGCTGGTTTGTTCCCTTCCTCCACGTTCTAATGAAAGAGAAATTGAGTGTGAGCGATTTTGCAAAAACACTAAAATAATAATAAAATCTGTCGAAAAAGATTGAATTCGACCGAATTTAAAAAATTAAATTAAATTAAAATCGATAAAACACGTCGATTTCATAAAAACCGCAATTTAGGAGCCAAAATATTTTTTTTCGGAAACTCAATTTCTCTTTCATTAGAACGCGGAGGAAGGGAACAAGTCGGCCAGCAGCATAACAAAGTGCCATGAGCTGATGGACAGACTATATGCTTGTCGAATATTGTATATGGTAGACACCTGATTGCAAGATATTTTTGCGTCGGATAAATGCCTGTTGATGTATGCGCAATATAATGACCAAATTTTGACCAAAAAGGTGCAAATCGTTATGTAACACAGTTTGTTTGAAACGTTTTCAGTGGTTATTTTTCATACCCACATTGCGCATGCACAAAAAAGTCCCGGATGGAGCCGTGTGTGGGCTGTAACCGGAAGGTTCCGGTACCTTCGGTAGTCGTAGCCACCAATGTGAAGCGCATTGAGCATCGCTTGGTCATAAAAAGATCGATCCAATTTCTTGTATGTTTCACGGTATATGCCTTCATCGGCTGGTGTCCCGTTATCGTCTTTCGGCCAGTAGGTCTATGAAACGTTCAACTCTGTCTTGGGGGCTAATGGGTCAGCATGACAAGAACCGCTTTCCAGCAAAACTGTTTAAACATACCGAATTGAAAACCGGAAACAAAACATTGACGTATTGATCACGATCGTGTCGCGCCTGTTCGTGCACAAAACCCAGCGTGTGGAACAGCTCGTGCACGATTGTTACCTGAACTGTCCTGCTCATGCACAGCATATGCAAGCCGTAACGAAAGTAAGATCATCACGACGAACGGCAATGTGGCAAAGGGAAAACGGTTTTTCCGCGTTGAGCTGTGCTGCAACTCAAAGCAGTGTGCGTGCTTTAGCAGAGGCCGAGCAGACGTGTGTTGTGGAGTTAGATTGTGCGTGTGCAGTCTGAGGTGTCTGCATTCGAGGTTCAGGTGCAACTTTTGGGAGCACCCCTTTGTGCCATCGCCTTTCTGTTGCCATTAATCGTGACCGAGTGATAATATTTTGTAGACGCACCAAGAGTGTTGCTTGCCGTGTTGGGTTGCGCTTACCAGTTGAAAACATCCTGTCCCCAAACGAACAAATGCGATCTCATCGGGCGGCCGCGGTGGGCCCAAGTCAGCGTCGCAGCCAGCGACGAAGCCAGTCACAACCATCCGGGGTCCGTGACATTGTCCATCTGAGTGGAGGCTGGATTGCGCCAAAGAAATTGATAATTGTTTCACTTATTAGCCTGTGTGCTTGTCGTACCCGATGAAAGTAACGAAACCCAACTGTTCCCATGCATGGTATGCCGGAGTTGTCCACTACTTGGGTCATATGAGTAGAAAATGATGGATATTGGGTCTCCAACAAAACAGTTCACTCAAGATTCAAACTCAAAACAGGAGCACGCAAGTAAAAAATTTTGATTTCGTTTCACTTCACTATTTGGCTCAGTGCTGTTGTGCGCCGGGTGCGGTTGGAAAGTGACGCATGACAAGCGTTCGATTGTGCGCATGGCTCGTTTCACCACCAGAATTTCGTTAGTAGTCATGTTTCGCAGTTCGTAGGGAACCTGCGATGTTCAGGAACAATACAAGAAGCGTGGAAGCGTGTGTCTGCACGGTTGCATGAGTATAATATGCAACCAATACCGTGTTCCAGTAGCTCAGTTTGGCAAAGCAACTGGCTGTCCAGGCCTGTTGTCTGGGAGGTCTGAGGTTCGAATCCTTCCGGGAGTATACGTTTGGTGTGGAGGTTCGGTTGACTGGTATGAACCAACCCGCAGTTACGGCCAAGGTGCCGGTCTGGGGTTAGACCTTCTAAAAGGTCGAAAGCGGCGCTATCGTGTGGGATACGAGGTGCGAGCGCTTAGCCCCTTGTGGGTCGAAGCCCGCGAGTGCTTGTCTGTGGAAAGGGAAGTGCGCAGCGACAATCCAGCCGTATTCAGGGTTGGATCGCAACTGCCTGCATTTGGGACACGACCGAGTGGTTGCTGGTTCGGTGAAAGTCGGGTGGAAACCCGTCAGGCTTGAGGTCAAACCTTCCGTAAGGGCTCGGCCAGATAGACCCGAAACCCGAAACCCGAAACATAATTTTTTTCTATGTCCATGTTTCGGGTTTCGGGTTTCGAAAAAAAATTCGAAACCCGAAACACGAAGCATGAAAATCGAAAATGTTTCGACTCACAATATAAATTGTTCACGCTGGCTACAAGTTACAAAACCGAAGCATTTTCTATTATCATGCATCGTGTTTCGGGTTTCGGGTTTTTTTTTCAAAACCCGAAACCCGAAATACGGACATAGAAAAAATTTATGTTTCGGGTTTCGGGTTTCGGGTCTATCTGGTGGAGCCCTAAATGGGAGGACGTGTAGACTGGAAGCGTGTGTCTGCACGATTGCATGGGTGTAAGTGCAACTTTCAGCCGCAAGCCATACCGCGTTCCCGTAGCTCAGTTAACTGGCTGTCCAGGCCTGGTGGCTGGGAGGTCGGAGGTTCGAGTCCTTCCGGGAGCATGAGTTTGGTCAGGCGGTTCAGAGTTCACAATTTGCACTTTTAGGAATGATCTCGCTCGTTAAACCGGGCAACCGGATATCGCATGCTCTCAGAATCCGGCCTTTCGCAATAAAATGTGACTATATACGATGAGTGATCACAAAAACATCGTTCAAACAAAATGAAATGCGTTTAAATTGCGAGAATTAATTTTTAAAAATTTGCTTTCGGGAACAAACTCGAGCTTGTGCCGACTTACGCTCCCCCTTTTGATCAGGCAACGGCAGATCATTTGGTAGGGGATCCAACCAGCTCGTCAACCAACAGCCACGTGTGAAATGTTTCACAAAGGTTTCATCTGTCAGCGAGCTGGTTCTTGTCTCAGTCTCACTGCCTTTCATGATCAAAAGGGTGAGCGTAAGTCGGCACAAGCTCGCGTTTGTTCCTGAAAGCAACTTTTCAAAGATAAATTCTGACAGTTTTAACGTGGTTTATCTCGTTTGATCGTTGTTTTTGTGACCGTTGGACATAAACAGTCTAACTGCGTGGTAAAAAAGCAAGCATGAGATATACGGTTTCCCGCTTTAACGAGACTTGAAAAACTGCTACAAAACATTTATTGTCCCACACATTTCGTCGGTATCAGTAAAATTAAGACCAAGCCCCAACAAAAGACCAACCCCCTTTTTGTGTGCAGCGTGTAGCTGGCAAACTATTCTAAACATTCACCAAAAATTTTGTCTCAAAACGCTATGTACATTGAGTTACAGCATGTTGAAAACACCTGCTAGTCCCCGTTGGGGGTTGGTCTAGTTTCTTATTTTTGAAAAAGAAAACCAAGTTGGTTGGCGGAGGAATTTTCGCGGACAAAAAAGACCAAGCCCCAAAGCACGCGACCCCAACACACACACACACACACAAGATTGCTTCAGCACATGATTGTTGCATAATACCCCAGCTGTGTGTGTGTGTTGTATTAGGGACTTTACGCTCTCTCGGTGAGTGCGTCGCTGCTGGCCCGATCATTACGTTTATAATGTATCGTAAGGCGGCTTGGCTGTCGGCGTCTTTAGCACAGTGGCAAGCATATCTGACTGTGGTTGTGAGAGCCACGAGTTCGAAGCTTCTCACAGACAAGCTTTTTGATGTTTTTCTTTATGTTTTCAATGTGTAAATATCAATCATTTCAACAAACAGAAACCAATCGCTTCACACCCGACGTTTGCTTCAAAATACAATCAGAAAAACCCGGCCCAAAAAAATCGGGCCGGATAGGACCGGGCTGACTTTTTCTGAATCCGGCCATGCCGGACCGAGGTAACCCGATTCCCACCTCTGTAACAAGCATTTTGAATGATAATGCTGCATTTAAGACGTTTTCATGAACCCCGTATGCGTATTGAATCATTTTCAAGCAGGCGAAAAATAAATGGCAGAGAAAATGGGGGTTGGACTATTTTTCGGTTTTCAACTGCTCCGCCAAGGGGCTTGGTCTATATTTATTTTTTTGTGAACTAAAACCAACCGACAAATAGCTTTGTTTTTGCTTGGATATGATGTTTCAAAGTCTACTTTTGTTTCTATGATGATCAGCAAGCTCCCTTACGTAGCCATGCCAAACATCAGCCTACCGAACCAAACCGTGTTGGAAATGCGGTCAGGCCAACTTCAAACGCTTTTTTCTCGAAAAAGTGGTTGTGGGGGTTGGTCTTATTTTTACTGATACCGACGATTTCACAACTGCTGCAACAGCTGACCAGAAGAGCACTTACAATTCCGTTAGGCCAACGAGCCGTAAAGGGTCCTTCAACAATATCATCAAGCGCAGCAGCCATCGATAGTCCAACTGTCATCGCTGGTTTTCTTTTGCGCACAAGAATGTCACCTTGTAAAATAGCAACTTGTTGTGTTACATTTGAAAATTGAGCCGAAACCGGACAGTTTTGTTTTATGGTATTGCCTACCATCGATAACGTCAACGTCGCGCTGAAAATCCCATGGTTTGGATGTGTGTTCACGTTCTTGGTCACCGTTATGGGCCTGAAAGCGGTGCATGGCTTTTGATTCACATGCAGCAAAGTGTTTTTATAATTCCTTGAAGGTTTCTTTCGCAGCTCATAGAATTGGTCACTCAACTATGTAAAAACCTCTCTTACGCTCACCCATATCGCGATACAGCAACAAATCGCAATCAAAAGGGTCATAAAATTTGCCCTGGTGCGCAACATGATGGCTGAAGCAGCTGAATCTGTGAAAATAATATTTCAATGATAAATTATTTCTCCTATCTACATGTCTTATGATACAAAAATAGGAACTGAGTCTGTTTTTCCTGTCTGTCCCCAACATTGCTTTTTGTTTCGTGGCGTGGGTGGCAAAGCTAAATCAGCTTTGATTATTGGAATATGAACACGAATAAAATTTATATTTATTGCTGATTATTATTCAGTCTTACCGAGAAATAGACGGCGGCGATCACCAAAACTTGGAAATGTTGGTTGGTGTTGGCGCTGACACGCAAAACATAGATAAAAAAACTCGGTCTCGACACGATCCTTGCAGATCAATGTTACGGTGGGTTACGGTATTCGGGGGCTGAGTGACAATCTCCCGTAGACTGCCTTTAGTACCTACAAACATATGTATAGTCCGTCCACCAGCTCATGGCACTTTGTGTTGCTGCTGGTCGGTTTGTTCCCTTCCTCCACGTTCTAATGAAAGAGAAATTGAGCGTGAGCGATTTTGCAAAAAAACTTAAGGAATAAGAAAGAAAACGATTGAATTCGATCCAATTTAAAATCAAATTAAATTAAATTCGATAAAACACGTCGATTTCATAAAAACAGCAATTTTGGAGCAAAAAATAGTTTTTTTGAAAACTCAATTTCTCTTTCATTAGAACGTGGAGGAAGGGAACAAACCAGCCAGCAGCAACACAAAGTGCCATGAGCTGGTGGACGGACTATACATGCTGTATTTCTCGCTGTTTATCGTGAGGTGGCGTGAAACTATTTTTGATTGCTGTTATGAAACAGAACAAACCTGCTAAACCTGTTTATCGCAACCTGAAACACTTTATCACCAAACCGGCTACCGTTCTGTCCTCCAAAATTTTTCAATTGTAACGAGTTACAAATTGTACGGTTGATTGTTGCATTAGTCATATCATTCGACATCGTTGTTTCTGTTTTTTCGACAAGCGTAAAAGTTGTTCACAATGCACATGGGAGCAACTTTTACGCTGGTCGAACGAACACAAACAATGAAATCGAAAGATATGATAAAACCAAAAACTTACAAATTGTAAGTTTTTACAATTGTACGGAATAGAAAGTGCCCCGGTCCGGTGGATAGGGCGGATGATTGATTTCGTCGAAGCCGCAGTCGCAGTGCGGCCACAGTCGAAATCGTTCCGAATGACCTTGTGCACAGCACAATAGCTGTTTGCGTAATTTCGATCTGTTTCAAATGATGGGGATGAAAGCAGATTGCAACAGCGGTTCGGAAAGCATCAGTGAAACCATGCACTTTTCTGCATCCGTGGTTTGTGTGTGAAAAACGATTTTCAAAACGATTATACACAGCTCGTTTTTCAAAAGCTGGAATAAAATATTCACGAAAGAAAGAAAAAAATTGTGAATCCCAGTTGTTGTGCTCCACACCTCAGGTCAAATAATATTCTTTTCAATTGTACGTCTTGTTCTGATTGTTTTGTTGTTTGGAAAATCGCTCAACAAGCGCTCAGCTCAAGTCTGGCCATTTCTTTCTTTGTTGTGATAACTGTTGTTGTTGGTTGTATTTCGCAGTTTCCTCCGTTGATCACACAAACTTGCACGATGTCGGCAAACTGCTTCTGCTTCCTGATCTCGATTCTTGTGCTGTGCGCGTTGACAATGGGTCAAGAGCTGGAATATCCGTTTCCGTCGAAGCGGCCATTCAGTTGGTGCATGAGATTCATAAAGCTCATAAGTCGCATAACCGTGCGGCGATTTCACTTGAATTTCAGCCAATCGTGATTTGTAGGTTGCCACAGGAACAGGTAACTACAAGTGGGGCTAAACAGTTATAGTGTAGTGTATGAAAACGTACACATATACAAGGTATGTACACTGTGACGATTGTGCTCAGCGTATGAGATTGAGCGCAGTGATGTTACAGCCCAGCGCAATAAGATCTGTTGGTGGGGCTTTTTGGAGGCGTTCACACTGACGAGCCCTAGCGCCTTGGTCTGTCTGCGAAAGCAGGGCGAAATAGACCAACCACACTGCACTCACTACATGTATAATGTACATAAAGCCAGTTAGGCGGAGGACCTGGGTTCGAGCCCCAGTCGAAGAAAGCCATTTTTTGTTCACCAAGGATTTTGGAATGTACATGCGCTCCCTGTTATTATAAATCCAGTTAGATTGTGCCTGTGCGTTTTCACGACCGACCACCATTCTGACCACCGCAACCACATGCCGCCTTTGCAGCGAACGAGGAGCGAGAGTGCGCACGCGCGCTACAAACCGGATGCTTGTCGCAATACAGAAGGAATTGTCTCCAGATGTGCATCTGTCAGGTGCGTGCATCATCACCAAAAATCTCGTCATTTGGCGCTACGACACAGAATATTTGTCATTATATTAGAGTAAACTTAGTATTTATAGCAAAGGTTTGATTGAAATGCATCCGCATCCCATCTTAACTTGACTATGTCTGAAACTCTCCGGTCATGAATTTTTGTACCTGGAGTGATCGAACAATCCACCGATTGACTTTTTTAAAATTTATTTGGCAACAACGTTTGTCCTTAACAATTGCAGGCCAAAGCAGCTGGATGTCTCAGGGACCACATGCCTGGGGGTGGAGCCTCTGCTGAGGGTATGTTCCACGCAGATTCAAATCCTTCCTTTGAAACCTTGATAATCTGCAAAACACCGTTATGAAACTTTACCATACCTTGATCATGAGCATTGTAAATTGAGGTTCGTGTGAAACCTTGTGTTCCATTTATTCATGCAGAGCGTACACTATTGTCTTGTTCAGCTGATGTTTCAGAACTGGCATCCAAATGTACAGAATTGCCTTCCAACTGGTGCGACGGGATCAGTGCCCCGCTCAATAAGTGAGCTTTGGTGCGTTGTTTTCGAACTTATAGTGAGTTTAGCACTGAATATTCAGTTGTAGACAAAACCGCGTAAATCATAAAACTGTCTCAATGTTAAAACTCAGAAAATATCAGATTGGTTTTATTTTGTACTTCAGATAGCCACAGTGCCAGATTGTCTCGGTAGATGAATGCAAGTCGAAGAAAAATTAATTTGCTGGCTGCAACACGGACAAGTGCACATTCTGATATTTTAGAACTGATCTGCCTGGTTCACAATTGCCCTGACCACTTGCTGTGTCATTTCATACAGCTTAAATTCGGAAATAAAACACACACAAAATCGGTTTTGATATCGATGTCTCCATCACCTGTTTGCTTGCTGTTGCTGTTGGTGATGTTTCACGCCAGTGACACTTGTCGATTCCCGTTAACCGGTCGTGGAATGCACTCAGAAGCGTAAGTGTTGAGCTGTGATGGTTCACTATTGATGTGTTCATTTGAGTCAAGCCATTGCAACTGCAGCTGCTTTAACAGGATTTGCCACATAGCATTCGGGCGTCTGCATTGACCTGGCACTGGAGGAGGTGCAAAAACAAATGAAATGAAATGAAATTCAGCATTGTGTGCATGTACTAGTTTTGGCTCTAGTTTCGGTATATGATTGCATATGGGAAAAGGCCTGGGACTAATTTTCTCCTTCTGGGCACTATCTTTGGGTTTCGTAGGCGGATCGCGTGCTTTTTGCAGTCGCATGACCTCCTGTTGCATTCGGAGTGGCTGCCCTTGTCCTGGTGCAGCATACTCATCTGAGGAAACAGGTCGAAAAGAGCGGGCAAACGGCAAACTGTGCTTACGGTGAAATTCACATTACTCAGGTCCACCTTGTGTCACACAAGTTGCGTGCTGGTTTTCTTTATGCTTTTCTCAGCCATACAAGGCCCCATGCTTTGGCAAATTCTATCGGTATTCCTATACTCTTTCATCTTCACTGACACCAACTTACAGCGAGTTCAAATCCTGCCTGGACGATGCCTTGTCTCACATACAAAGCCCAGATCCCGGTCCAAAGGCTCGTGGTCGGGAGATGTTTCAATCGGTGGCGAAGGATTTCTATAAACGGAAATTCGACGCAGAACAACAAGTTGTGAGCGGAAACAATGCGGTGGTTGAGTGGAAGGCAAAGCCGAAACAAGATCGTCAACTGCACAAACAGCGACATGATCCGATTTACATGAAGTCAGAGTTGACTATGGAACATGAAATTATTGAATATGTAATTTAGGGATAATTAAAAAACAAAATAAGTCAAGGAGTGACAAATATATAGATATCGTTTCCTTGAAAGAAGCAAAATAATGGCATACGTATAGGCAGCAGCAATAAGTTTTCCCGTTTTGTGTGCTCTACCAGACCGACGGTGCACCAGGACATCGTCAGTGCGAGTGCATGTCGAACAATTCTTGTCCTCCATCGTTTTGCTGCGATGCGAACATCGGCATGGGACTAATTCTGCCATAAAAGCAAGAACGCACATCAATACTTTTGAGCGAGACTGTATAAACAAATCTGCTGATTCGTTGAAACTGGTACTTTCATCTATGGACATATTACTCAGATACCAAAAAGGCAAGATGGAGAAAGAAAAAGCGCAGAAACGACTAAACGGCCCGTTGAAGAAACAAGCACAGATGCTGAGCGAATATCGCACAAAAATGACGAACACAATGACAAGAGCAAACATTGTGAAATGAAAATATCATGAAGTCGGCTTTTACGGGTGTTTGAGTTTTTATATCGCTTATGATGGATGCTTTGGTATTCGATCCGAGCAAAATATGAAAAAGACGTAAAGAGTTTTAAGTGTGAATGTACTGTACACGTCTGTTTTGAAAATACACGATGTTTTTCCACAAATGCGATCGAAATAAACAATAAACAATATTCATGCATTTATAGCAGTATTCTAATATTATTATGATGAAAAGTTGTTGTCAACAGGAGAAGTTCGATCAAGTACTTGGGACTTACTGGGACATGCGTCTGTTTCGACATCTTGAAACAAAAAATATCCCAAGTGAGCCCCAGGGGCTCATTCGGAAAACTTGCCAAATAAGCCCCCGGGGCTTGATCGAACTTATCTAGAACTTCAAAAGGAGGGAGATCCAGTAATATGTCATAACTATACAAAATGCCTGGCCAAGCTTGTATTTGAGACGCACGCCAGAGGAAAAAATTGAAGTACAACTTTTAAATCAAAAAATAACCATTCATCAATTTCCTGAACATCCCGAAGTGTTCTCAAATCCTTCCACTTGCTGACAAACCCCATCCACAAATTCATAGCCGAAACAGCAGCATTTGCACACGTCGCCGTCGCTGTAAATGGTACGATCGCGTTTATACATATTTGTTTACTCTAGTTTACTCATTCTTCATGTTTATTTTATTACCGCATAAACGGTCCGTCAATGATTTGTGGCGGCTAATTTTCATGCTAGCCTACCTTTTGCAGTTCATGGTGGGTCTTGTGGTGCCCAGCAGCTGACACAGCGGTTTCTCCACGAATTTGTATGCGGGACCGTTGCGTAGTTTGTCAAGTTCCTGAAAAGCATGGAAAAACGATTTCACAACAAATTTCTTTGAAAGGCAGAAAAACTTTATGCTCATGCCATCAACCACGTCATCAGTCGAAATTTCAACGCATAAATGAAACTAATTCTTGGTGGCACATCGTGAAATATGAAACTACACAAAGAGTAATACAAAACCGGTCCAGTCCATCTGATGTTTCAACATTACTAGTACAGTACTATACAAGCAAACGCAACCTTCTCAATCCATGGCGAGAAGTCGCACAAATCCTCTTTGGGCACCACATCCGGGTACCACTCCCTCAACACATCCAACTCTGTGCTGTTCAATGGTGTGGTCTGACAGGGCGCATCACCGTCTTCGCATAGTTGCGATCGGAATGACTGCGTGACGAAACTGCGCGCCAGACTGCAAAATGTACTTTTGATGTTTCACGCAGAAATCTTTTCTGATGATGTTCCACGCTATACAGTATGCACATCGGCCAAGCTGCTCCTCGGATGGGCATGATAACAAAGACTTGGGCTCACCTCAGGGGCAGAAGTGCGCGATTTTTGGACTTTTGCAGTGTACTAAGGTAAAAATCCGGCGATTAAGGGGGTCCCTTTTCCTCCGAAATGGGGCCCCATTCAGGGGCCACTTTGAGGAAAGGGCCCCTCTGGTCCCCTGGGTCCGCCAGTGTAATTTGACTTGATTTTGGATCGAGAGTCCAATCGAAAAAAGTTGCCCTTTATCATGCCCATCAAACACTGTAAATCGTACAGCTTTTTGACCTGCTTTTCACCATGTAGGTCATCGTCAGTGGCCAAACACCAGACGTTTACGGGATCACAAGACTTTCCAAACTCCCATTACAACCCCCCCAAACTAACGTGCAACACTGCGCGCGTCTTGCACAATTTCCACATTGATGATCAGGTATGCGTTGATAGAGTGGATTGCGCAGGTATTTCTTGCCACTTCGCGTGCTCAGCTCTTTCATACCTGCACGCACCAGTGCACGGAATGGCACCTGAATAGCGCCAAGTGAAACAGACTTTGACGATGAGCAAATTTCAGCATAGTTGACCGTAGACGGCTTCCGGCACCGTCGTTTACAACACACAAGGCGATAAAGTATATGGGAGTGACAAGTTTTGACGGGACCCAATAAATGAATGTGTGTCAACTGTTTACGGCTCTGCAGGACCGTTTGCCTCCCTAAACTCTTCTAACACCAAGCGACTGGAACATACAAAAAAGTGAAACATGTGATTTTTCATCAGATTCCTGGGCTTGGGCCGTACCATCGTAACGTATGTCGCGATTCGGGAGTCAATAAAGCCCGACGCATTTGCAAATGATTAAACAGCACTGAAACATCAGCCAGACAACCAGGTACTGCCCCACCTTGCATCCGACTTCCTTTGCGTCCGCCAGGAATTCCCTGATGAGCACGCGAAGGTCACCCCTCGGCCACCAGCACTGTGTCCAATCTGAGTAGTACTGCTGTTTCTCGGGTGCCTCGCACGAAATGCTACAACACGGGTTTTTTGGTCGAAACTTGCAACTACAATACCCTTAGAAATTGAATATTTCAATTTCTTTTGTTTTGCGGTCCGCATTTTGCAGTTAACCAACAATGTTAATTGTCGCTCTGTGCAGTGAACAAAAATCCCGTTCACAGAGGGTATATTGCATCATAACAAGTTTATCAAGTTCATACTTATCAAGTTCAGAACATTTCAATGTTATTTCTACCCATCTGACCTGAAGAATCGTCCACTGAACATATTGGCCCAACGTTGGATGGACTCCTTGTCCTCGCCAATGTCATTTTCGCCGGCGAAAGCTGCAAATTTGCAAACAAGCAGATTACCCTCATTCAAAAATTCTTGATTTCAATTTTAAACTTTTCAATGGAAAACACACACCAGCAGCACACACAAGAACAGCCAGAGCAGCCAAGCGAACAATCATTTTTGCCGTGTCAAAATATATTCCAAAATGAGCAACCAAATTTCAAACTAATGCGGCCTTGGAGGGAAGTGTGTGTTGTACTTGTCGGCTTAGAATAATAAAAAATGCTATAATGCATCCACTGGTCAAGTTTCGAGACGGGACCGGAAACTAACACAAATATATGATATTCTGAGTTCTGTTTCTCAGCGCTGTCTGTTACAGAACTAAAGTTCAGAACCGCCAAGTGAACAAACCAATGCACTGATTTTTTGCTATCAGTTACGGAAGCCTTGTTTTGCTCCCCCAGCCACAAGCACCGCGTGGCACCATAGCTTATCTTTGACGCCGTGGTTTTTGGCGAATATAGTTTGTTGTATAAATAAACAAATTGTGCAACGGGTCACTATGCATCGTAAAATCAACACTTTTGCACGCGGTTCGGTTAACGGTTTATGCCCGCAACTAATATGTACCTGGTACCATACCGACTCAAAATAATTTACTGTGTCTATCAGGGTTGTTTCAAAAAAGTGGTTAATTAAAAAAAATTAAAAAAAATTTTTTTTTGAAACTTTTTTAGATTTTTGCTTTTTTAATAAAAACAGTTGCCCAAAATGGGTTGAAATGTCCAAAAATGGCCTTCTTTGAGGCAAAAAATTGGCACTTTTTTTCTGTGTTCGGGACAATTTTTCCAAAATCGCGCCTGCGGCGCCCTGTATTGTCCGCAAATCCGTACAGG
>JASAMV010003608.1:0-11684 GCA_030248065.1 Rhynchonema sp. JSB1_4
ACTGTGTAAAAAAGTGTATGAAGGCCAGGGTGCTTGTTTTGATCCATTATATCATCAGAAACTGACGGAAATACTGCATAGAGGACAAGGTGCTTGTTTTGACCCATTATATCATCAGAAACAGAGTGACAACGTGTGGTCACCACAACCAAGGTATACGGCGCTGCCTCCGGCACTTTTTTCCTAGTACATGCAATAGGACGAATCACAAACCAAAACCAACGTCGCGAAAATATTCAAGCTCCGAGGGTTTTTATTGGCTTGGAGACGAACGACCTTTTTCCAATAGTATAGGTCAACTGTGGGTATGGCGGAAGATTTGAGTCTAACTACTAAAAGTGATGATTGCTTATATAGGTTTTGGGACGTAGTGTCTAAGGATAGATCACACACATAAGGTATGGATTATAAAAACAAGAAAAGTTACTGTACGCAAAGTATGCAATTTACCATACGACACACGCAAAAAGGAGAGACTTAATCCCTCACTCGAACGATCGCTAACCACGTAATAACGAACGTTCACGCAACACAGTCACGCAAGAGAACATCAACCGAACTGCTCATTTACGCAGGTTGACTTGCCTGCACGCATAGTGCTTTCCGGACTGAATTCGACCGACCAATCACAGTATCGGTGTACTTATGTCCCTTGACTTCACGTGTCCTTCACGTGTCGTATTCCAAACGACAACTTGGATACTTACGCGTTCGCGTAAACGCTAACCATGAAGTATCATGGATATCTTCTTGCTCATACGTCTTCCTGTTTTAGTTGTATAGATTTCTAAATTCGCGCCGTTCAATAAAACACGCCCCATAGTGAATGATCAAGTTCTACCACGCGCAGTTCTGAAACATTGCGCACAGCTGCCTGGCTGGCTGGTAAGCACACGCACGTGTGTGTGTTGCCGGAATGTTCCAAAAGTTGATTTTCGGATTTACATCTGGGCGTTAACTACGGGGCGTTTTTATTGCACGGCAGCGAATTTAGAAATTTGCTACAGTCGTGCGAACGCCTATGCGGCACGCAACGTTCAAAGTGAGACGAGCCTGGGCCCTTGATTTTCTTTACAAGCACACGCTCGTACAAAGTCCGCGCCGTGCTTCACGGGCAGCAAGGATCAGGGTTGGGCAAAAAAACGACGGCGTTTTTTCTTTAAAAAAAACGTTAAAAAACGTTTCTTGCCCAACCCTGGCCAGGATGACGTCAGCAATTTGGAGTTTTTTCAGACGTGTTGCAAAACGAAAGGAGTGTATTGGCTAGCGGTCACCAGGGTTAATATTGATGATGCAATCAGAGTGCCCTTTACGATCAACAACATGTTCTGAAAATGTGTTGTCAAATAGGGTAATTTCACATGGCCATTATCGCCTGGGGCGGCTGTTCAGGCACTGTCATCTCCTCAGGAAATTATGACTTTCTCTGAGGACTATATCCGCTCGATTGAACTGAACCAGAAGTTCTAAGATTAGCTCGCTAAACTTTCTTTGTCACGTGGACGAAGAAGCCTGCACAGCACAAGGGGGTTCCGGAGAGAGCGCTACTTGGATCCCAGCATACAGTGTTTGTCGCACTGGTCATCCATTCATGGCAAAACGGGTTGAAACTCTCGGTTACTGTGGTGGGCGGTGTGTCTGGGTGGTACATACTCAACAGAATCAATACGAGATATTTGATCGGTTCCAGTACAGGCACGGGTCTCAGCATCGCGAAGTGAGCCCTTTTGAATGATTTACATTTTTAGGAAGAAATCGTCACTGTCAGAGCAAATCACAAGGTAGAATTTTCGTTTTGTTTTCTTCAATTTCAGCAGCTCGCTCGATAATCTAATGATTCACGAGCTTTTGCCTGATTCTCAATAAAAATGCAGCTGGTCCGAAACTATTTTTGTTCCTGATTCTGGCGATTCAATCGTTTCGATCTTGGCCGATTTCTGTTCGATTCGGCCAAGTTTGGTGGCATTCTGATCTCGCTTTTAGCAATTAGTCCAGTCTTTAAGATCAATGTACTGCATTCTTCGGCAGAACAGGCTAGCTGCCCTTTAAGTTCTTTATGTTCACATTATCCGTTCAGTGGGCATTTTCAAAGTAACCTGCAGTCGAAGTTACGCGGTTAGCGTAAAGGCGAAAGGTACAGAATAAACTAAAATTGTTGTATGTATATGTTACACGTTCTGAACTTAACTTGGATATGCATATTCATCGCAGACCGTCGACAGGCCTGAAGAGATAATTAAAAATAATTTCAGGTGCGCATCATAATATTCCAGGGATTTACAGTCGTCTTCTTGTGTTTCATCTCTAAGTAATTTGTTTGCGATTTCTAAGCTATTTTCGGGGGTGGATGTTTGCGTCCATAATTACTTTTTTGTTACTTTGCACTGTAACAGCTGTTAATCTGCTATTATGTACGTGCATCAAGAACATGTTACTAACATAAAACCATGAATTAAAACAGAAAAGTTGAGCACTCCGAGGAAATCGCGACATAGGGTGATATTTTCGAAACGGTGTAAAGGTCAGTTGGGTGTAAAGGTAGGTGGAAAGCTCGGTGTGAGAAAGTTCAGTGCGAGCACGGCGTAAGCTTGAAACATTGCACGCTGAGCAAGCAGCAGACGCGCGTTTCTTAAAGGAATATTTGTAAGTTAACTGGCTGTTGAGAAATTGAACATTCATTGACGGCGGTGCCAAAAATTTTGACGTCACTATCTGATCGCAGCGCGAAATCAAAACGGCTCCATGAAAGGTTACGAATTCATACAGATCGTTTAAAAACGCTTGTGCAACCATCCTAAACAAACAATATTGCAAACAAACGACTAACACTTGCACAGTAGACTGTCAAAGTAGACCTTTCGTTTAGAAACGCGCGTCTGCTGCTTCCTCAGCGTGCAACGTTTCAAGCTTACGCTGAGCTTGCACTTACACCGTTTCGAAAATGCCACCCATATACGGCCATTTCGCACCTCACGCCTCCCCGCGCCCCCCCCCCGCGCCCCCATGTATTTGATGTAAAACGAGTACCGTGCGGTAAAACGGCCAAATTACAGGGTGTGTTTTAATTTTCGGCGGGAAAAGTATGCGCACCCCGCGCTCCTTTTCTGCTGTTAGGCCCATCCCGCGCCCCTTTTCTAGTGTAGCCTGCCTGGCTGGCGCTGCTGCTCAGTCTGCATATAAGTCAAGGCCCAGCCCGTGCACATAAGTGAAAGACCCGCCCGCGCCCCTCTTCCTATCATCCCCACCCAGGTAGCACGGATCTCTGCTGCGTGTAGAACTGCTGCGCATTCTACAAGCGCCCGTCTTGGAGCCGGCTAGACCTAGGTTGCATGGATCCCCCTCTTCCGTTCATGTTTAGGATACCGCAACATTTATGAACACACCTTCATTCAGAACAGATAGTTAAGTTACAGTTAGCTAAGTTATAGTTTATGTTTTTTGGCACATAATATTAATGAACTTTTCGTGTAAACATTTATGAACACAGCTTCATTCAGAACAGATAGTTAGGTAACAGTTAGCTAAGTTATAGTTTATGTTTTTTGGCACATAACATTAATGAACTTTTCGTGTAAACATTTATGAACACAGCTTCATTCAGAACAGATAGTTAAGTTACCGTTAAACAATTTATAGTTAACTTTTTTGCACATAACATTTACGAACTTTCCGTCTGAACATTTATTAACCCAGCTTCATGCACAACAGGCAGTTAAGTTACCGTTAAACTATTTATAGTTAACTTTTTTTACATATAACATTTATGAACTTTCCGTCTGAACATTTATTAACCCAGCTTCATTCACAACAGGTAGTTAAGTTACCGTTAAACAATTTATAGTTAACATTTTTTTACATATAACATTTATGAACTTTCCGTCTGAACATTTATTAACCCAGCTTCATTCACAATCAAAGCGACACAACACACCACCACATGTGCCACCGAAACGGCGGAGCGTTTCGAGCACATCAACCGGCGGATTTCCGTGTGATGAGTCATCGTCCAACCATGAGCGAAATTGCGGCAGTTTATGTTCCGCCACATCGAGGCCACTGTCTGAAAAATGGCACATGGTGTTTGGTACCGTATTGTCGGAAATAGAACCCCCCATTAACTTACCCCCCATTAATTGAACCCCACCTAAATGGCTTTATTTGCCACAACCCAACCGCTCTATGGTTTCTTCACAAAAGGACATTGAGTCACTTATGGTTATCGAACCGACGGATCCGCTGCCCCGAGTGCCTCGAGACGTGCAGATGGATGTCGAACGAGACGTTTTGGTCGTCAACGCACAAATTGCGTTTTGTGCGAAAACACAAAGGTTTTTTCTTGTTGACTGTCCAAAAACCGCTGAATGGTGTAAAAATTTGGGTCGGTAAACTGACACAGCCACCCCCATGCCTCTCCCCCGGGTTTTTTTGCCCCCCCCCATTCCTCCCGGGATTTTTTGCCAAACCCCCCCACCGCAAAACACGTCTCTCTCGTTATCTGTGCTTGTGTATCTGGCGACTTTTCTATTAAAAGCAGTTTTTATTCCGCGAAAAAACACCTTCTGGAAAACCTGGGAAATTGTGACGAAAATCGGGCTAAAAATCTGACCCCGGGAACTTGGGCCGGGCCGGTTGCGACCTCTGGGATTAGCAGCAGCCAGAGGTGGGAATCGGGCCGGGCCGGGCCGACTTTTCGGAATGTCGGGCCGGGCTGGGGTGGCCGGCCCGAAAAGCCCCGACATCATCGAACTTCAATAAAAAATCGTGATTTTTTATGCTAAATTTGCCAAAATTGCTCGCGATTCTGCAAACTAGTACCGACTTCCATGATTATCAGGTGTTTTTAAGCCAAAAAACATTAATTTTTGCACCAAAAAATTGCTTCAAAATATCATCAGAAAAAGTCTGGGCCGGACCGACTTTTTTCCACGTCTGGCCGGGCCGGGCCGGGCCGCGCCGAGGTAACCCGGTCCGATTCCCACCTCTGGCAGCAGCGCTCAGGCTGGGCCCATACCGTATTGTTGGAAATAGAATCCGGGGGGGTCTGTTTTTTCACTGGGGTCATTTTAGGGGTTTCAATTTATGGGGGGCTAAAAATTGGGGGTTATATTTTTCATTTGGCCCCCGACGAAAAAAATCATTGTTAATAATTGTTCTATTTATGGGGGGTGTGTTAATTAATGGGGGGTTCTATTTTTTATTTCGAGCCATTTAGGTGGGGTTCAATTAATGGGGGGTAAGTTAATGGGGGGTTAAACACCATGTGCCATTTTTCAGACAGTGGCCTCGATGTGGCGGAACATAAACTGCCGCAATTTCGCTCATGGTTGGACGATGACACATCACACGGAAATCCGCCGGTTGATGTGCTCGAAACGCTCCGCCGTTTCGGTGGCACATGTGGTGGTGTGTTGTGTCGCTTTGATTGTGAATGAAGCTGGGTTAATAAATGTACAGACGGAAAGTTCATAAATGTTATATGTAAAAAAATGTTAACTATAAATAGTTTAACGGTAACTTAACTATTGGTCGGACAATGACCATATAAGAATTCATCAAATCAATCCTGATTTTCAAGTTCAGTCACTCTTAACCACTGTGCTATTTGTGATTCTCACAAAACATTTTCACCAGAAAATAATCCAGGAGATCAACCACGTTGCCGCAGGTCTGAAACATTCTCTTTACTACATGCTTTGTGTGCGATCATGCAATGCAACGTCATTGCCCCGTCACTTTCCCTCTTTACGATTCAGGAAAAAAATTTGACCAATTCTTATAAAGTCATTGTGCAACCAATACCTGTTGTGAATGAAGCTGGGTTAATAAATATTCAGACGGAAAGTTCATAAATGTTATATGTAAAAAAAGTTAACTATAAATAGTTTAACGGTAACTTAACTACCTGTTGTGTATGAAGCTGGGTTAATAAATGTTCAGACGGAAAGTTCGTAAATGTTATGTGCAAAAAAGTTAACTATAAATTGTTTAACGGTAACTTAACTACCTGTTCTGAATGAAGCTGTGTTCATAAATGTTTACACGAAAAGTTCATTAATGTTATGTGCCAAAAAACATAAACTATAACTTAGCTAACTGTTACCTAACTATCTGTTCTGAATGAAGCTGTGTTCATAAATGTGTGCCAAGAAACATAAACTATAACTCCATGCAACCTAGGTCTAGCCGGCTCCAAGACGGGCGCTTGTAGGATGCGCAGCAGTTCTACACGCAGCACACATCCGTGCTACCTGGGTGGGGGTGATGGGAATAGGGGGGCAATTGGGGCTCTCACTTATATGCAGACTGAACAGCGCCAGCCAGGCAGGCTACAGTAGAAAAGGGGCGCGGGGTGCGCATATTTTCCCGCCGAAACTTAAAACACACCCTGTAATTTGGCCGTTTTACCGCATGGAACTCGTTTTACATCAAATACATGGGGGCGCGGGGGGGGCGCGGGGAGCGTGAGGTGCGAAATGGCCCATATACTGTATGTACATGAGCGTCGAAAAACAAGATTTTGCGTTAGCAACGGTTCATCCGGATTCAGCCACACAAGCCCGGATTTTATAGGTCCATTTCAATAGGCTTAATATGGGAACACAGCTTCGTGTGACATCACATGATGACTCAAGACGAGCTCAACGTGTTAATTGAAGTCAGTATTACACGCGTGAGTTGATTTGCTTTCGACCACTTTCTACGGAGTGACTACTTTAGATTTCGAATTTCACACTGTAGTCAAAAAGCAGTCTTTATTCATCATGCTGGAAACGCGTCAGTCAAGTGCACCGCACCTGTGTTTCTAATATGCTGAATAAAGCCTGCTTTTTGACCACAGTGTGAAATTTGAAATCATCCAAACTTTACTAGTATGGAATTTTTATGCAGCTCATCAGGTTGCACATTTTGTATAATTGAAATTTTATTTGTATGATTATATTTGATTGTACTTGAGAATATAGGAATAGTTCATACCGACCGGTTGTGTGTTTACAAACAACATATGCAGGATTCGCATAGGATTGATCGAAAGATGTTTTTGAAAAAAATTGGAACCCGGTGGTTGGCAACCTTGCTTGCTTCAAAGGGCTAGTTGGCAACGCCGTACATCGCGCTTGTATCGATACATATGGTAAGTGAATTACACTTGTGCAGTTGTCATCTGTTTGCCCGTCATCCGGTCAAAAATAGTAATCGTGGAGAACGTGGACAACTGTCACCGTGTAATAAACCACACTCTGTGTAGCCAGGTCCACGATGTCTACATTGTTGACGCTGTTGTGGAATATTCATGTGGCACACTGTGGGGACGGCCAAAACACCTTCAGAATGTTAATCACTGTTTTGTCGTCTCATGACCTTGTTTTGATTAACGGATGTTCAGTTACTTAGCGCAGTGCTGGTTGAGGTGGAGTGTCGGAGTCATGTGTAGGACCGAGGGTATGGGCTATGCGTTTGTACCAAGGGCGGATCCAGGGGGCCACAGGGGCCGTGGGCCCCTTTGGTCCATTTGGCCCCTGAAGGGGGGCCACCGTTTCGGAAGGAAGAAGGAAAAAGGACCCCTAAATTGCAGGATTTTCACTCTTATACGCTTCAAAAGTCCAAAAATGGCGCTCGCGTCAGATACACCCATTTTCAGTAAAATTTGGCTTTCGCGCGCGTAAAGGTGCCAAAATTTCGCGCATTGTCGCGTTTCGTATGATATTTGATGTAAAAAGCGCGAAATTCAAAACAAGCACTGGATAAAAATGACTTTTCAAAAAATGGAACAAGCACTTGATAAAAATGACTTTTTGGATTTGGCCCCTTCCTTGGCCAGCAGCTGGATTCGCCACTGCTTTGTACAGTTGTGCCCCTCTGTCTTGTTTGGAATTATTTCTGCTGACTTCTTTTCAAAAACGGTGGCAAGGTCACCACACTAAGTGTCATAGCGCCTATGTGCACGCATACAGCTTGTTGTCTACTGCTAGGTTCAAAACCGGAAAAAACTGTTTCACGAGCCGAGTTCATACGCTTGCCAGGTTTGCGCTCACTTCCGAATACAATTATCATGCAAGTTGCTGTTCGCTGAGCTGTTTCCCGCACGATGAAATGGTATCAATACCAGCGCTCGCGCTCACTGCGTGACGTGGTCATAAATGAACACCGATTTCAGATCTAAGACGTCCAAACGCTGAAGTAATGTCATCAAATAACACCAGTTTGTCGCTGGCTGACGGTCCCCAGCTGGTCCCACCCCTGCGTGTGCCCTATTATTTGGCGCTGATCTACACATGGGCCTATGGATTCTTGTTCGTTACTGGTGTAATCGGCAACATGTTTGTGATCATGTCTGTGGCAAAACACGAGGTTCGACTTTGTCTCTTTTGTTGAATAGTGATGTACTGAGTGCAATAATGTCGGTCTGTTTCGCCCTACTTTTGCAGACAGACAGGGCTCGTCAGTGTGAACGTCATGTTTCAGCATACTTGACTCTTTGATGATTAAGGCAATGCGCACGTTGACCAACGCTCTGTTGGCGGGTCTGGCTGTGGCCGATATGTTCATATTGTTCGTGTGCGTGCCTGCCACATTGATCAACAACGTGTTCACTGGTGGGTATTTTATGCTTAAACTGTGGTATAATTCGATACATCATACACACGAGCACAATCTTTCGAAAAGTACAACCCCACTTTACTTGCAGAATGGCCGTTCGGCGATGTCGCGTGTCGGATGTCAGTCTGGCTGAGTTCGGTCAGCACCTGTGCGTCCGTGTACACCCTTGTCGCTGTCACCGCTGATCGGTATGATGTTTCAGCTGACAGCCGTGTGGATTTCGTCACATTTGGGTCTGGTGTAATAGTCCAGCCACGTGCTCATGAGACGACTCTTTCTAAAGCTTGCTAGGCCAGTCTCGAAAATGCGCCGGTTACACGGGTTTTCGCAAACAAAAGAAAGAGATTGGGCCGAGAGACATGATGACAGACAATTTCCAGCTGGTTGACCTCATTTTGTTGCGTGCTTGCGCGAACAGCAACGTCGTTCAGCACACAAATGTTTTGGGAGCCAAAAGGGAATTTACGCACCGAGGTGGAGAGCGTGTTTTTAAAAAAATACATGCGTTTCTCTTTCTTTCATTTCCGAAATACGTGGAACCGGAACATTATTGGATCCGTTGAAGTCATCTTCAAAATAAGTCGTCCCATGAGTTCTTGGCTGGACTATACGTAAGGGGCCAGGGCCAGCCTAATAGTGTAGAGGTTGTTGCTTTCAAATTTCACACGGCCCATAATGTCTACCTTGTTATCATGCCCATCGGTGCGACATAGATTGTCAGATGCAGGTATAACATTGTTCTGCGTGTTCGCAGCTACGCATCACTGGTGCACACCATGGTCTACCACAAATGGCATGTGGGTCAGGTGCTGCCAGTGCTCATCATATTGTGGCTGGTTGTCATGCTTGTCTTCAGTCCGTGGCTTTTCTTTGGACGACAGGTCTTTGGTTTGCAACCTCTTGTTTTGCATACCCATGTTTGCAATTGTGTTTTGTTTGATCACAGATTGATTGGTACCCAAAACCCGAAGCTTATCCGGACACACATTTCGAGATATGCTTGGTGCAGGTGAGCATTCACAGCTTCATGTGCAGTACTTCAACCTCTTTTTTCCATTATTGTTTGATGGGAAAGAATGAACGATCAGACGAGACTCATTGCAGTACCCAAGCGAGGCCTGGGAGCGGATGCTGTTCCTGGTCGCCAACCTCGGTCTGGCATTTCTCCTGCCGCTGGTTGTGATGACCGTGCTGTATTGTGTGATATTCCTGAAAATCAAGGAACGATCGGTCGTGCAGAGAAAGGTACGTCTTCTAAAGATATCGTGCACCCTGATTTGTCAAGGCAGCATTTGTGATTCCAGCTGACAGTGTGTCGTAGCAACCAAGGTGTCGAGCGGCAACATCGTATTCGCACACGAGTCACGCTGATGTCGTTCACAGTGATCGTCGTGTTTGTGCTCACATGGACACCCATATACACGTTGTACTTTTATGTGTACTTTGGTGAAATAGACCCCGACGCACCAGGTTTCCAGGTGGGTGTGGTGATGTTTCATGCGTGTCCTTGCGTTTTTAGAATGTTGTATGGCGCGCTGCCTGCAACACTCAGAAGGGAAGGTGTGCACACCGAGCATATCTTCTTTTGAATGATATGCTACTGGTTATTGTTTATATGTACATACGATGTCCTGGTAAGTATCAATATTTGTAGTTTATCGCCTCCGTCGCCCGTCCAGTGGTGCAATGGATCAGTCTGTCCAATTCAGCGCTCAACCCCATCGTCTACGCGTATTTCTCACGATCACTCAAATCGCAGTACGAATGGTTGCATCAGGTTGGTATATCATGCTCTTCATTGACCTCGTTTCACTTGTGTTGTTTTTTTGTTTTCTTGTCTTTTGAGCAGGATCAAAGTTAATAAAGAACCAGTACATTTGTAGATTTCGGAAATGAAGTTGCGCAACATGAGCCGTCACATGTCGAGGCGTGTGCAACGCACGGTGAACAGAGTGACAAGTTCAATGGATAAACTGGGTACGATTTTGTGCCTTGTTTTTTTGCAATTGCATAAAGTTGCCATGTTCCTTTGCAATTCAGGCACGATCGACAATCACCAACAGCAGGGCGCGACGATCGCTCGATTGTTCCAGGCAGAATGCAACTCGATCCCAACATCGTTGTTGTACGACATGCAGAATGTGCTGCCGTCACCGACAAAGTGTCTGTCGTCAGGCGAGACGTCACGACATTCGGTCAGCGATCGGAACGAGCTGGGAGTCGAAATGCGTTCGCTATCGTCGTCCACCAGCCAACAACGGCGACCACACTCCATGTCGACCATGTTTGGCGTGGCCATTGCATTCCCGTCGGTCACACAGATCGAACAGGTCCACAAACAATCCAGCATGTCCGTCCAAGCCCCAGTCCTATGTCGGTCCAATCGACGTGTCGCCTATCATCAGAGCACAACGTTGATCGAACCGGAGACAAGGTCGGATGCAGCAACCCCCTTGGTCAACAAGACCGAACGGTCGAATCGGTGCTCGAGCAGTGACGAGGGTGTTGAACTGTGATTGGTTCGTGGTGCATAGTTCTGTATACGTGTACGCACTGACATTTTTTGTTATTATTCTTTTGATTTTCGGCACTTTTGTTGCCTCATTGTTTTTGTTTTTTGTTTTCATTGAATTGTGTTTGTTTATTTTATGTTTGTGGGACCACTTCTCCCCAATAAGCTTTTTGCTTTGTCGGTGTTCAATAAACACTTTGAGACCATCAATGTCTGAAAAATGAGATACATGCTAAAATTTGAAGCGTGTTAAAACGTTATAGTGGAAACATGGCTTCAAAAGAGAACGGTTAAAAAACAGTATACGTGACGTTTCCAATCAGAAACCTATACACTAAATTGCTTCAACACAACAGGTATACATAGGTATGTAACCTTTTTCCACAACGCATTACACATTATATGGTTTGTGAGGTGAAATTTATGTTCTATGTCGTGTCGTGAAGATATGGAATCAACACAACAAACGCGTGATCAGCAGTGTTAATGTCAGGTTCACCGGGGTTATTTCCGCGCTTGAGCCACACGACATTATTTTGTGGTCGCGTTACATTTTCAAACCGGTTGTGCACGA
>JASAMV010003610.1:0-26075 GCA_030248065.1 Rhynchonema sp. JSB1_4
TGATCGGAGCAGACCTTTGGTATCGAGGTGACCCAATCGGAGCACGTAGATGGGACGATATGCTGCAATACATGTGAACAGAGTGTGAAACAGCAGTCAGCTCAGTTGAACTCAGTATGTTTCACTTCTTTTTATTCATTTCGTTACTTTTTTGTTTCAGATCCTCCAGACATAAAGCAACGAAGGCTTGTTCGTGACGAACACTTATAGCATCAGTGGAACATTTGATCTTATGTGAGTTGTTAACGTCTGCATTGCTTCATTCAAACTGAATAAAAAATAGGATCAGGCGGCTCATTCTGAATTTTGCAATGTCTCATAATTTTCTGACGACTCTTTTTGCCAAAATCCGGTGCTTTATAAAAAGCTTCGTGGTTCCATACAGCCCAAAAATCACAGACAATGGAGCACACGCACCTTTATCATGTTTATGCCATCCACCGGGCAGAAACTGCAACAGCACTGCCGGTCTGTGGTAATGTTTCAATATCTTGTCGACGTTGTGTTGTTTGCGCCATAACAGACTGTTGATCATCATTTCGCGTGCCTTCACAACATCGAAATCGCGTGCGCGAAGGAAACGCAGCAGATGCGCGTCGTTCGGAAGCTGAATTGACTGACGATTTAGATTTTGGGCAACATAGGTTTTGTTAAATAATATGTGACAAGTAGAGCGAAACTGAGCGAAACCACTGACGACCTTCTTACGACGTATAACTCACTTTGATTCTATCTATTCATTCAGTCATGACTCTGTCTGATTCTATCTATTCATTCAGTCATGACTCTGTCTATTCATTCAGTCAAACACCGGAACGGCGCATTAAGCGTGGGTTTGCCCATCACGAATATTTACAAACAAACATGGAACATTTCCGTCCGTTATTTCGTGTTCCCCTGTCAAAAAGAAACACAGCAATCGGGTTCGGGGTTCAGAAATTCCTCAAATAGTAGTAAAAAATAAATAAGTTCCACGACCGAACCTTCCCTCGATGCATAGACTGTAACGAATACTTCAGCTCACACAATCGACTTTCTTCCAACGGCCTCAACGTACCGAGGAAACGCTGTATGTATTGCTCCTCGAGTCGCACATCGCCGTCTGTGAAGAATAAAAGTCGAATAAGTGAATGTACATACACATCTTATGTGATGTTAGTCCTTTTTCATCCCTATTAAGAGTATTCACTACATAGGGCTCTAATAAAAAAGTCAATACCGGAATCGATGGAAACCAAAACGAAATTGAGAAAAAATACAACGAAAGAGAAGACAAAAACGGGCACCAACCATCATCATTATTCTCTATGGTCGGTTGTCTCCTAATAATCGTATTCGAGCGTCCATCCCTCATATCGTGCGTCTTGGTCCCGGCCTCTGCCCCGGCCACAACAGCACCATCAGACTTTCTCACCACTGACGAGCGCCTGACCGTCAAAGGTGGACTTTCACCATGGTGGTCGCGGGGCGTTGGTTCGTCGTCCTCTCTGCAATGCATAGGGTGATGTTTCATGATAAAGGTGATGGTATCAATGAGTCCGGTAACGTCATAATTTTACACGATCAGGATCAGGCAGTTTATTTTTTCGGAATGCTTGCTTGAAACTTGGGATGACCTACCTCCAAGCCGAAACTGCAAAAAACAACACTCGATTCAAGCAGAAACGCAAGACAGACTGCACGTTTTCGTCCTCAAAGTTGTCCCATAATACCAACCCAACCCAAACCCACTTCGCCGGTGCCATATCAATAGCGGAATCGGCCGGACTGCTGACCTCTTCGCGTTGTGACCCAGTGTCTTCGAATGGGGGTATGTGTGTGACACCTTTGTCGAGCAACACTTGAATGAAATGCTCCATGATCTCCTTGCCCTGCAAATACGGAACGAATAGAAACTAGGTGTACGGCGTGGCCACAGCAAATGTTGCACGGTTTACATTAGAACCTGGCAGTACAACGCTGGATAAATTCGTTCGGAAGGGTTTGAAAGGATGTGAAAGTCACAGGTAGTTTAGCTGGTCCACATAGACACCGCTGCAATTCAACGCCGTCATATTTTGATCCAATAAATACACAGCTGGTGCCCACCCCGCTCGAAAATGTTATGTCTATTTTGAACATTCAACATACACACCCACACATCATAACGACATTCACACAAACGAACCTTTTGCAAATTAGCGCCATATTGTTTGACGGCCAGCTTTTCGACGGCCGATTCGAATCCGAAAAACGATTTGACCTCAAGTGACGCTCGCTGCTCGAAACACGTCCATTCACTGTTTTCGGGATGCACCTGCAAATTAAGATTTTCACCAGTAAATGTGGAATGCCACTTCTTTTTACTTTTTCCCCTTTCGCGAACGTTTGGTTCATATTTGTCGATATGTTAATCCAGTGCATACGTATATTATTCACAAACCAAACACAGCCAGCACCAGCAGACAAAATGGTTAACAATCGGATGAGTAATACAACATGAAAACATTTGACCATCCCCTTCATCATGTTTTTCTCATATATTTTTAGACGTTCGCCCATTTTCACCTGTTATCTTTCAAGGTGTGGGTGTGGATTACTCATTTCAACAGAAACTGAAAACGACCACAAAAGGCTTCATTGCCCTTTCACTTCACTTGCGCTGCCCAGCTACAAGCAGCGCTCATTCAAAAAAACCTCACCAATGCACTCGTGAGGCAAAACAAACTCGTTTTTTGTGTCTTATTTCCAAAACCATCAGCAACGAATGTGCAATACAAAAGCCAACAGCCGCCAGCCACCCAGCCGCAAGTACAAATTCGACAAAAGACCCGACCCCTTTGAAGATAGAGTTACAAACACGCGGGCACCCAGCTGCTGCCTGCCACACGGGCATAGTGTATGTGGCCAAACAGGACAGCCAGAACGAACGAACGTTTTTGTATGGGTCGGTCGGTCGTTTTTTGTGCGCAAACTGCACTCAAATGGTTGGCAATAGATTGCGATGACAGCTTAACCGGACTAGACACACTCAACTCAATGGAAACACCACAAAACCAGCACCAGATACAGATAAAAGGTGAAAGACGCATTGTCATGGGGATGGGGTTGGTTTTGGTTCCGGGTCCGGCTAGGTGATTCGCTACTGCAATACTTCCAACCTTGTGTAATCGTAAAAAGACAGCCAAAACAGTTGCGCATTTTTTACGGTCGAAGCCTGCGTTTGCTAAAATGACGGATGCTTCGTTTTGTTACGCACCAACCCATTAACCACAAGACAACAGCTGTTCGGGCTGCAAATCTCAAACTTGGTCGCCAATGTCTGCTAATTTGTATAAGATAGACGACGAACAGAGGTCGTCAGAATTACACCCATGGACAAGGCGCCAATCAAAAAAGCTTGAACAAAATGGCTGGCTTTGGCTATCAAATACTGTACTGTACGCCACCCACACACAGCCGCACACACAAAACTAATAACTAAGTGAACTGTGAATGCCATAGTCCTTAACTATCTTACGTATCGTTTATTGCGGGATACCCACCCATTGGGCACTGAGCTGTCACGTGCTGATTGTACATATGTACCAACCACAAGTGTCCAAATTCACTTAATTGCATGCACGCAAGCCCCAAGGTCACATGGTCACGCACGACAGGCCTGATCACAGATAGCGCGCGGAACTGCCGGTGTGACTCTTGCAGCGCCGACGCGACACCAGAGTCCATCATGTTAATTGAAAAACGAAGTTACTCTTTGGGCCCTTGCAAATGCACCCACTCACTCAGTCCGCTTCACGTGGTCGGGCCATTGCCAGCAGAACGGGTGCACTTGCACTAATAGACAGACACTTGTCGACACGCCGATACCGTCGTGTAACCATTCAGCCGCCCCCCATCGAACCAAGCAAGCGGAGCTTCAAGGAACTTCATGAAAGGTCGGTGTGGTGCTTATGAAAGCGGGTGGGGATGACAATTGACGACATTCAGAAAACAACATGTGCCACATTATCTGACCAATGCAAACATGTGTGCACTTGAATTCCAAATCAGTTGACGAGCTGATGTTCTCATGCAAGTCAACACGTTATCCACAACCGACCCGGTTCAATGCCCAAACTGAGTTTCTCGTAACGTTCCAATCAGTCCGACTAACACAGCGAACATAGGACGAGGAACTCTAATCGAATTCCAGAGTTTCTTCCGAACCCCATCCCAGAACTGCCACAGACACACGTCAGCTGCACATGAGATGAGAGAGAGTCTCCCTGGCCGACAAAAATTCTTGGCTGGACATAAGCCGATAGCCAAAAAATGGCTGCAGCTGGGCGCAAAAAAATCAATACTTATTAAGCTTGTGATACGGTCATGCGCGGTCGAACGAAAAATAGGTGCGTAGGCGCAACGTTTTTAGTCGAATTCCCAGCTTCGGTCGGACCGCCCATAAACTTAATTTCATGCCAACACGGTTGTTACATCTTACAGTAGACCATAAAAAGCAGCTGGCACACTCCCTACTCTGGCCAGTCTCAGCTCAGCTGAGTGCAGCGTAAAACGCAGTCGTCAGATTTATCTGATTTGGTACATGTCTTACTACGCTCTTTCTTGTGCATTTCCTATCTTTGCATGTTGCTTGCATCCGACGACGTGCATGTAACCAGTTACGCACAGGCCCACGCAAAAAGTAAAAAGCGGATGTAATGTAAGTGGCATGGAAACGAGTGAAATACTATAGTTTCACTTGAAACTGGTTCCTTCCTTCTGCACCACATTATTCATGCACACATCGTCCAAACCTGCGTTCTGCAGCCATAAAAACACCTATATACATGCAAGCAATGGTTCATGTTCCAATTCCCCAAACCCCTTGTTCTCGTCAACCTGGATTATAGTGATAAAGAATTACTGAAATTCGATACAGCACACATCTGCAGCAAGTGGCGAGATGCGAGACAATTTCTGCATTATTCAAGAAGTGATGAGGAAGCCAGTATGTCATCGGTCCAAAACAACAAACCCGCACCCGTTCACCAGTGGCACTCAGTCAATTGTTTATGCATACAAATGCGTGCATCGCGTTTTTGTTATTGCCAGCACCAGAGGCCTCTCGCCCGTGGTATCCAAGTCAAAACAAGACAAATGTCCTGCACGTCATGCAGCAGAATTGATACAAAAAGCGAGCAACTGAGATAAATAACAAGGCTGTTCGCTCACTCCACTTTGATTAGCTTATAAAATTAACTGAGACTTGCTATTGGGTTCATTTCACTTTTCTCGCCAGAAAGAGAAAAATCGATCCCAAGACGCACGCATAAGCCGTCACGTAGGCAAACATGCTTGCCGGCCGCACACAAGTTAACCAACTGCAGAACTCCTCCGCTTTTCATTCATGAAAATGAGGAAGCCAGTTAAGTTATAAATAAATTGTGTGCTGTGTAACTTGGATACGTGCTTCCCACTAAAGCATCAAGCGCCTTCGCCTTTCCGAGATGATATCCATATATTCATCCAAGCTAACAGTAACTGTGTTTACAAATGCGCCGCAAAAGTACCCAACTATTAGTCCCTCAGCTCCAGCTGCTGATACAATCGAACTTTAACTGTACTTACAAATGCGCAGCGACACAAACGAGCTCATAGTGGGACAGAACGAAATCATTGCCCGACTTCCGATGACGTCAGAGGCCATAATAACAGGAAACAAAACGGCGACAAAAATAGCTCAACAGCCGGACCTACGCTTTGCTAATGACGCCGTCATTTAAATGGGGCACACGCGCACTTTTTATTGCTCTATTGTTGCGTGTGGGTGGCTTGCTACGCACCGTTAGAGTTGGATAAGGGAAATGCATGAAGTATCGTGTGCGCTGGGCTCGGGCTAATCTGTCCTCATATAATAAACTGAAATCAATTAATCAGCTGTTTCAGTGTCTGTATGGGCGCAATGAATCGCAAAGGAACGAAAATGGCATTTGGCAGAACAGCCACAGAGAAGCTTGCCTGGCCACGGTCAAAACATTTTGCAGTTAATCGCGTTCAGTTTTTATTTTGCACACCCAAATGGGTAGAATTCTCGATCATGCATGCATACACTAATTGAACGCATTACAAATTTGGCACCCGCTCGATCGCTGGTTTCTTTCCAAATTTCACATTGACAAATGTTTTCATCAAACCGTAGACAAGAACAATCCTTCAAAAACCAAGCATTGACAAAACAAACGACAAAACTCACATAATAGGTACACGTTTCGAGCACGACCAGTCGAGTCGAAAATGAGATGTTGGTGGCTTCAATCTTGAGTGTGCGATCACGTCGATCCAGAGTGTTCTTCTGCGTGAAATACACGTATTCCACGCCGGCGATCTGGAAAAAAGAAGAAATGTTTTACAATGGATGCGACATAAACATTCTCAGCCACCGTACTCATCGGCGTAAAAAACTTTCTATCCGAAACGAGTCGCGGTCGATATGTTGGGTCAAAAAATCGAAGAGTTTGCAAAAGATGCAGAGGAAACATTGTTCTGATGTCTTCCTGGTCGGTGCGTAGCCGAAAAAAATTTAACAATTAATTCAGAAAAGTTAGTCATGGCAGTAATCGAACGAAAATCCAAACGTTCAGGTTTGCCTTAGATCCAAGCGATACGCACCTTCTTGAGCAAATACGGGGCCTCAATATCGAGGGTGCACTTTCTCTCAATCACCCACAGCGAGCCGTCGTCTGATGTTTCATCGATTGTGATCTCAGAACCGACAAATATCGGAATCTGTGGACACGTCGGGAAACGCATCTCGTATGCCTGCAAAACGTGACACAAAATTAAGTCACTACAAGCAAAGTGAAGAAGCTGATAGCGCTGTTCTTGTTTGCTGGCAATCGCTTGGCTTGGCTCCAGCTGGTGAGCCATCGATTGGTCGATGTAATTGTACACAAGCTAAAGTCTAATCCGCAGAGAGAAAGCAAGAAAGCTTACCGCCATTATAAACTCGAATGGGTATTTGTAGACCCGTACTGGAGATTGATACGTTTGCACCATTGTTCTGGCGATGAGTCGGGACCAATGTCCCTCGTTGTTGTTCGCTTTTGTGCCGTCCGCGTCCGACGTACGTCCGTGAGTGCCGTTTCAATTCAAGAACTCGCCCAGTATATTCTTTTGCGGCTCCGCTGCCGCCACAATCCAATTCAATTCTTGACAGGCAGACGAGTAGCGAATCAACCTTGTGTCACACAGCGTGGACCAGACGCCTGTCTGCAATGAAAAGAATTATGTGCGCAAAGGATGGCATGCTACAAATGGAAATTCAATTTTTCTTCTTGTTCTTTGTTTGCCTGAAAAGAAAAACTCAAATGTTCCTCTCTTGAGAACTAGGTCCCGAGTATCGAAGGAGTGCCGGCATTTTTAGGCCTAAAATTTGATTTTTAGGTCAATGTTGTCAAAAGTCACCAAAACAGTGCTGTGGCTGGGGGGGGGGGGGTTTGGGCTGTCTCCCCCCCAGCGGCCCAGCCAGCCCAATCACTGGTGTAGCCGGGGCGAGGGGGGTGCTTTTGACAACATTGACCTAAAAATCACACATTATAGCTTAAAAAATTTAAAAAACACTACCTACCCGCCTCCCCAAGAATCTTCCCCCTCGCCTCTCCCCCCAAATTCCAGGAACACGACCCCCTACCCGCCCCGCCAAAGTGACCACCACCACTGCACCAAAATACCAGAGCAGAGGTGGAATCGGGCCGCCCGGCCCGAGCGGCTTTTCAGAATGTCGCGCCGGGCCGGGCCGGGATGGTCCTGGTCGGCCCGAAAAGGCCCGGCATCATCGAATTTCAATAAAAACGTGATTTTTTACGGTAAATTAGCCAAAATTTCTAGCGATTCAGCAGCTTAGGACCGACTTCTATGATTTTCAGGTATTTTTAAACAAAAAACTGTAATTTTTGCACCAAAAAAATTTCTTCAAAACGTCATTAGAAAAACTCGGGCCTAAAAAAATCGGGCCGGGCCGGAGACTGTAGGGCCGGACGGGGCCAGACCGGACTTGCCGACCTGAACTGCTCAAATTTTAAGCCAAAAGCGTCTTTTGGACCAAAAATTTCCATGCGCTTCGCGCAAATGACCATTTTTTCTTTGATCCAAAAAATCGGGCCGGGCCGGCGATTTTGGACTTTCAGCTCGGGCCGGGCCGGGCTGGAGTTTTGGTCACAGTCGGGCTGGGTCCAGTGTAGTTCCTGGGGGGGAGGGGGGACCCCCCCCCAAAGGTACACTAATTTCCCCGACCAAGGTACACTAGTACACTAATTTCCCCTCCGGGTACACTAATTTCCCCAATTTTTGCCTAAAATGGGCATTTTTAGGCCTAAAATGTGTGATTTTTAGGTCAATGTTCTCAAAAGTCGCCAAAATACCCTTTTTATGAAGAATTTTTTCCAAAAAGGGGTAAAAATAGGTCAAATTTTCTACCTCAAAAAGTGACTTTTTCCTGATTTTGGGTCTTCCCCCCCTTCCCCCCAGTGTAGTTCCTGGGGGGGAGGGGGGGACCCCCCTAAGGTACACTAATTTCCCCGACCAAGGTACACCAGTACACTAATTTCCCCTCCGGGTACACTAATTTCCCCAATTTTTGCCTAAAATTGCCATTTTTAGGCCTAAAATGGGCATTTTTAGGCCTAAAATGTGTGATTTTCAGGTCAATGTTCTCAAAAGTCGCCAAAATACCCTTTTTATGAAGAATTTTTTCCAAAAAGGGGTCAGAATAGGTCAGATTTTCTACCTCAAAAAGTGACTTTTTCCTGATTTTGGGTCTTTCCCCCCCCTTCCCCCCAGGGAGGCAGTGTAGTGGCTGGGGGGGATTCCCCCTGAGGAGTATGTACCTTGCAACCACCCCTTGGGGGGATGGGGGGAAGGGTAGGTACCTTGCAACCACCCCGGAGGGCAGGGTAGTACTTTGGGGGGGGGGTGGGGGGGGTCCCCCCAAATTCATCTATCTATCGTCAACACTTTTTGATTTCATCTATCTATCGTCAACACTTATGGGCAAATCTATCTATCGTCAACAAATTCTGGGAACAATCTATCTATCGTCAACACATTTCGACCCCAAAATGGGTAGTTTTGCCTCAAAATGGCTCAAAATCGGTATTTTTTGTCCCAAATAGGCAAAAAATCGCGCGCTACGCGCGGGATTTAGTACATCTAAGTATATTTTCATTAATATTTACACATTATTACCTGCTTAGTACACTATACTATACCTTGATTTTTGGCGACCCCCCCACCATCTATCTATCGTCAACAAGTTTGGGTCGACCCCCCCCCCCAGATTTCGGACTTGGGTCATCTATCTATCGTCAACACATTTCGGGTCCCAATCTATCTATCGTCAACACCCTGACCAAGTACTACACTGCCGGAGGGTACCTTGCAACCATAAATTTATGGTTTTTATAGGCAAAAATGGGTGTTCTTCGACCTCAAAACCCCAAAAATCGCGCGCTCCGCGCGCAAACCTCCATATAATAGCTATTTTGGGCAAATTTTCGGTCAAAATGCAAAAAAAGTACCATTTTTTCGGCCAATTTTGCAGAAAAAAGCATGCAAAAAACACCCTTTTTTCGGACCCCAGGGGTACCTTGCAACCTTCTGGAGGCTGGGTAGGGGGGTACCTTGCAACCATCTGGATCCATCCCCCCAAGGGTACCTTGCAACCATCTGCCTGCCACTACACTGCAGGGAGGTACACTAATTTCCCCTCCGAAAAAGTAGGGAGGTACACTAATTTCACCGCCAGACCAGGAACTACACTGCTTCCCCCCCCAGGGAGGTACACTAATTTCCCCTCCGAAAAAGTAGGGAGGAACACTAATTTCCCCGCCGGACCAGGAACTACACTGGCCGGGTCCATCGCCGATCTCTGTTGTCCGCCAGAGATTAGGATCGGGCCGGGCCGGGATTTTGGACTTTTGGCGCGGGCCGGGCCGGAGATTTGGAGGTTCGGGCCGGACCGGACCGGGCCGCGGACTTGCCGGCCCGGCCCGAATCCGATCCGAATTGCTCAAAAATTTCAAACCAAAACCATCGTTTTGGACCAAAAATCTCCAAAAAAAATCGCGCTTCGCGCAGAGTATAGGTATGCACATTTTTGTGGCACCCAAATGGACCCGGTTTACAGAAAATGAATCACAAAAACATAAACATGGTTTCCCAAGAAAATTTTGCAAATTTTGGCTTGTTTGGACGATTTTTTCCTTTTTGACCCCAAATCGGGCCGGAGTTTTGGTCAGTCGGGCCGGGCCGAGCTTAAATTACCCGGTCCGATCCTACCGTAGTCTCCTGTTGTCCACGCGGAGATAGAATTGAATTCACAGAAACGGGGAATACCGTAAAAACCTAAATAGAAGGGGGGCTCTATTAACACACGGACCCCAATTTGGGGGGGGGGCTCTGTTACGGGGGGCTCTATTCCGGGCCGGGGGGGGGCGCCTCTATTAATTCACTGACCCGAACCTGAAAAATTGTTCCCAAAAATACCCCCAAAAACCTCTAAAAACGGGATTGAAAGGATGTTTTTTTTTCGCTTGTAATTGCATTTATTCGTGTCTATTCGTCAATAAGAGCCTGAATCGAAGCCTGAGGCAAAAGTTGCACGGGTATGTGAATTCTATCTCCCGATCTGTTGTCCGCCTACTACCGTATTGTCGGAAATAGAACCCCCCATTAATTGACCCCCCCATTAATTGAACCCCCCCTAAATGGCTCGAAATCAAAAATAGAACCCCCCATTAATTGACCTCCCCCCAATTAATAGAACCCCACCCCAACCTTCACCGTACCACAGATTAGAGGTATGGTAGGGCTGTGTTGTTGTGTCAAACGTTGTTTAAGCTTGCGTACACAACAGAATACAGCTTTTTAAGCATAATTGCCGCTGTTGAAGTTAGAAAATACCGAAAACAAGCCATTTTTATGGGCATTATTAACAATTCAAATTCAAATTCAAATTTTATCTGTAAGCTCACGCAAAGACCTTCAGGAGATCCGGCAAACACCTAAAAAAGAGACATATCAGTAAATAGCACACAAAATTATAATCATGAATGATCAAACGACAAAACGCACCGGAGAGACCCAAAAACAGCAAACAACACAGCAACGGCAGGCGATAAACGATTTTTTTCGTCGGGGGCCAAATGAAAAATATAACCCCCCCCCCAATAATTGACCCCCCCCATAACTTGAACCCCCCCAAAATGACCCCAGTGAAAAAATAGACCCCCCGGGTTCTATTTCCGACAATACGGTAATTTTTTCTCTTTATTATTTTATTGGTTGCCCTAACACGAAACTGCGTATCTGAATCTGGAGGGGTGCTCCCCAGCTCGTCCCGACGTGCCGGGCCGGGGTTCCGGGGCGCTTGTCGGTGTCGCCCAATGGAGTGTGGCCCGGGGCATGGCCTAAGTGTAGGCCTAAACCTTAGGTGGATTACTAAGCCTAAACCTGAGCCTGAAAAATAAACCTGCGCGTGTGTGACATAGTGCTTAAGCATAGGCTCGAGCGGCGGACCGGTGTTCCACCCCAGGCTGAATCCTGAGCCTGAGCTTAAGTGTAAGTGTAAGCCCAAGCCTAATTTAGGCACCTGTTTAGGTTGTTGTCCTGTCTGTCTCACCACCTTCCGATCCCCTGGCCAGTCAATTAGGCCTATTTCCCACAAACATGACGGAAGTCCTGAGTGACTTGGAAATGATACAGCGATATGGTCAATGATGTCCCGGGCGATAATTTAGAGTTGGGTTTGTTTTTACGCTGACGCCTATGGTTGGTTTAAGTGCCTAAACGTAAGCTGAGCCCTGAATGAATGCACAAGCCTAAGCCAAAATATTGGGTTTTTAGGGTTAAATAACCGTAAGGGACGAGCTGTGGGATAACCATGCCATGCTGTTCCACCAGTGTTGCACCTCAACCAACTTCCTCCCCAACCCCGCAGTTTCTTTAACTTCAAGTCACGACCACGCTCTGTCCACTAAACCACATCACTTGCTAAGATCAACCTGACGACCTAAGCGTTATTTCCGCAATTCGATGCATCACTCTGATGGATCGAGTGAATGTCATCGCAGTCGAAGCTCGCACCCTGCGTTGCGTATTTGTGTCGCAGTTTTCAAACCCAAAAAGAATTGCATGGAATTGAAGAACAGTCTTCTTTCTTCAGACAACCCTATTTTGTTTTTCAGAAGAAACGACAAAAAATTGAGGACCAAAGCCAGCTGTTGGTCATGTCGGGTTTCCACTAAACTGGGATCGAAAATGAACGCAAGCTATTTTGAACGAACTGAGCTCTCCAGTCACCTGTCATCTGAGTCCTGTGGCTGCAGTAGGTGATACTCATGCCGTTTGAGCCGTCCTTTGCAGGCGGACGTTTTGTTCAGAAGTCTCTCTGGTATTGTGGTTGTACCGTGTCAAATATAAAATAAATCAACAATACTTTGTTTGTTCACCATCATGGACCAAACCGATAACCGATCAATCAACATTGCCCATCTGACATGGTTACATGGTTGACAGTGCTGTCATCCATCTGGTGCACCATCACCACACATGGCACAGTGTAAGGTACACAACAGGTAAGATAACACAGCGCCACACGCAGACACCGAGCTGCACAAAACGCGCGCTTTCTGGTATACTGGTTCACCATGGTGACTGCGGCAGCGGGAAATTTGAAAATATTCTGCTTCTGTCTGCTAAGCCACGCATTTTGTGAGTGTTGTGCATTGAAGGTTGGTTGCTGTTGAGTCCTCTTATTTTTATTTTTTGAATTTTCAGCAAACAAATTATAATTGCCATCTAAAGTCTCGAAATAAGCCCGATAAAGATGCAACGCCACGGCAACATCGAGTTGACCTCACCCCAACCCACCCACCATCCCGTGGTCGGATCGCTGACCGTCATCTTCGGGCCAATGTTCTCAGGAAAAACGTTCGTCTCCGTTCATTTTGCAAATACGCTTACGCTTTTTATGCGTAAAAGTAAAATTTTTAAATACTAACAAGCTGAATTATTTTCAAAAATTCAAAATTTTTTGTTCAGAACGGAGCTAATCCGTCGCTGCAAACGCTACCAACTCGCCAACTACAATTGCGCGGTCGTCAAGTACGCAAAGGACGATCGATACAGTGTCGATGCCGTGGCCACGCATGACAGGTGATGTTTCAATATCAAAGGCTAGAAATCCAAAAATGTAACTCCTTAAAAATCTTTTTGAAGACAAACCCTGCCGGCGATTTCCACGATGAAGCTGAGCACGGTGCTCGACAAACTGGTGGACTTCGAGGTGATCGGCATTGACGAGGGACAATTTGTGAGTTTGGTCTGAACTTCCAAGCACAAATTTATCAATAGTTTTTTATGATTTATAAACATCTATTCAAAGTGAACACAATAATCCAAAAAACATTATTGTTTTAGTTCAGCGACGTCGTATCTGTATCGGAACAATTGGCCAACGCTGGCAAGACCGTGATTGTCGCCGCGCTCGATGGGGATTACAGACGCGAGGTGTAAAACATCAGTTAATCTCTTGCTTTAGTTGGCTTGTTGAGTAGATGAATTCGCTGGCTGGTTACCAGTCTGCATACAGCCCATTTTTTCTCCATGGTGACAAAATCAAGCACGTCTTGGAAATGTGGTCCTTACACAAACAACTTTGGACCACTGTTGGATAATAGATTGGAAATGAACTATTCTTCGCAATGCAGGCGCCCTGTACTGGAGGAAACATTGCATTGGGTTGGGAATAAGCTCACTTGTGAAACATCAATCAACCTAAGTACAACACTTCCTTCACGATCAGGCATTCGGTGACATACTGCGTCTGGTGCCGCTGGCCGAATCCGTGTTCAAGCTGCGCGCCGTGTGCCGTCGATGTTACAAAGACGCGGCGTTCACAAAACGAATTACCACTGATACGGCGGTTGGTTAATACATATAATGTGATTGAAACATCAACCGATGGAGGTAATGTAAATAAATGTAAAAGTTGAGAATTGGAGTTTTTTGTGAAAACAACTTTTGTTTGGCAATGATGGATGGCCTTGACTCTCGTGAACCAAAATCGTTCAGGTTGTTTCATTGTTTCTGAGGGGAGGGTTTGTTACGACAAACTGTATTGGTTGTTGCCATTGACACAGTCACCGGTGACACAATCGACTGTAACTTACATGCGCGTTCTGTTGTGTCAACCAATGTCATTCCCTGTCTAAGTCATGTGAGCCCTGCACGTCACCAATGGGCATGATAACAGAAACCGTGTCATGTGTCTTACCCAAATCTTGCCTGATTGATCAAGGCTGACCATCTAAAGTCACACAGATCGAGGTGATCGGTGGCAGCGACATGTACACGGCGGCGTGTCGTGATTGTCATCGTGTCGCAACGCACACGCCACTCAAATGTCACCAGGCCGTACAAACGCCGGACAAAATGCTGCTGTCGGACCGCACCAACAAAAGTCCGATCCACGGCCAAAATGACGATGTCGCCAGTGAGAAGCCTCGACAGAATTTGTTCAGTGAAAATGCTGATGAGAACCGTGACCAGCCTGAAAAACGTGCTCGTGTTGATTTGATGAATTAGGCATGATTTTGTATCTTTCTTTTTTCTGTTTATTGAACCAGTCTTTATTTCAATTCCACCCACGTTATACGTACTGTTTTCGCCTGTCCATAACTTTTCTCTGTGCGGCTGATGGGGATTTTTCACTGATTGAGTTCTTAATAAATAGAAATCTGAGCCGACATAATATAGGATATTAATTTGTATTTGTTCCCGACAACATACAATGTAACCAAAGCAAACCTACAATGCTGCAGATTTGTTAATAAAGCTGCCCAGAACTGAATGAAGCACGCATGTACGTCATACAGCTTTTGCAGGGGCTAGTTTATCCGGGTAAAGTTATGACAAGTTATTAAGGTGCTATTATGCACCCCGGAATTTTCTCTAAAGCCCTCGCCGCTCTGTTCTGAAAACAGTAGAAAAGCGGCCTTTTTCAATCTTAAGCCAAATAGAGTCCCCGCGGCTCTGTTTGGCAAAAAAACTTTGCGAGTGCTTCTGACAGTCGTGAAACTCATCGCCAGACGCGAATGCTACAGAATGTTGTGGCAATTATGAAACCATCTGCCTAACGATCAGTTTACAGCCTGTTTTGGAGAGAAAATCTTTGCCTTTCTAGTTGATTTTGTAAAAACTTTTTACCTCAGACAGAACCCGGAGTTACATATGTTCGGGGGGGGGGGGGGCTGCATATGGAAAACCCCGGGTAGTTGTACACGTGGGTGTCGTCCATAAAGCTGGAGTTATAGGTACTTGTCCATTTTGGGCTTGTAGACAATGAGGACAAATTTTTGTTATGATCATATTTTTGTGATACAGTTATAGCACAAATTTCGTCCAGCGTAAAAGTTGTTCATTTGGTGCAGGGGAACAACGTTTACTCTGATCGAAATTAGTGCCCCAACTCTATCACAAAATATGATCATAACAAAAATTTGTCCTCATTGTCTACAAGCCCAAAATGGACAAGTATGACTCCACCTTTACTCATGCAAAATTGCAATTGTGATTGTCATAAAGGCATGGGTATTATCTGATACATACATGGAGAGCAATCGTGATACATACGTGCAACCATTGTGTTTTGAAAAAGAAGCCGGAACCATCATTACATTTCCAGTGCCAGAGCGCTTGATTGCGATTGCGCGTTCGGGAATTCAGCCGATTATCGCGTCCTGCCTTAAAACATCATGCTCTAAATACCACTTCGCTTCCTGTGCTCAACCCTGCTTGATGTATGGGCGGGACCCAGACCAATGAGACAGCGGCACAGTGGTGATCAAAATGTCGGGTTTTTGAGTGTTTCGTCAGCGTCACTTGGTATACAGTGAACGGTGTGGACCTGAGAGCTGTGTTCCATCGCTGTTCCTCATAACGCAAGTCATTTGTCTGTGCCGTGTGCGAGATCTGACCTGAGTCCAAATAACGGACTAATTCTAATGTCGTAGACGCAAATGGAAGATAATCGAAGCGGACGCAGCTTAACGCGCCCGCAAAAGGCTTGAATTTGAAATACAAGACAACGCAGCAGCAGGTCAGCAACCAATCAGTTTACGTGGACTTTTGTCCATTTTTTTCGACGTTGAAGCAGCTGTGCTTGCGTGCAGATGCGCAGTATCCTAAAGTGCACTCGAGTGCACTTCTCAAGGACTGTGCAACGATGGCCACGACGGTATGCGTGCGTATAGGGTGGTCAAAAATAGCTACACAGTGTTGAGCGGTTGAAGATGACGTTTTGGAAACTTATGGTGTCTGAAAGCTCCAGGCACTTAACTTTTAGCCCACGTGAAGTCGATTTACATGAGGTCCCCATCCCCATACCTTGTCCTTTAGGCTGGCTTCACAATACATGCGGGTGCGGGTCAGGCATTTTTCTGTGTTAGCGGATACAAAAGTCGCTCACTTCTTTGCCGTTGTCGAGCTTGACACGCTTGTTATTTTTGATTGCCATGCCGACACTGCTTTGAAACATGACGATACCACATTTTCCGCTAACACGCAGAAAGTGATGCGGGTTGGCAGTAAATCAGGTGCAGTGACTGCCAGTTGACACTCATACTTTGGTAAAGAACTCAGGCAAACGAGGCGCATTCCCTCATACCAAACTGAACGTGAGAATGTTACCTAAACACTTCCACATGCCAAAAACCTTAACTCGCAAACCGCAACCCGCATGCATTGTGAAACGGACCACAAACATGGCTGGGATACAGTATATTTGATTTGCAAGTACGTAAGCCAAATAAATATGGACCATCAAAATGTCATTTTCGCTAACCATGCTGTGTTTATGAGCTCAGAGTTTCCGTGTTACTATTTACATCACACTCGGGGTTGTGGTCAGCAAGGCTTCTCGCCCCTGAAACAGTGCTTATTCAGGCTCAAGTTAGTACATATGTACAGTTATGTTTTATCTCGATTGCGTGTTTAGTCGTGGATATTAGGCCTCATGCTACCATAGCCTGAGCTGCGAAGCTTGCCCACCTGCCTTGGCTATTTTATCCGGTGGTTAATCTTCCACACGAGCTTAGGGTGTAACTGAATCACACTCGAAATCAGTCTTAATGTTAAATTTTTGGTTCTTATTTGCTTACGTACTTTCGCTGGGTGAAAATTGATTTCTTTTGCTCACAAAATTCTCCAGACACATAATTACTGCATATACCGTACGTGTGAATTAATGTGAAATAAACATGATTTATGAATTTCCCAACGTCTTGATGCAGCAAAACCCAAGAGGGCAGGCCAACGAAACAATCCAAGCAAACTCAACCGCGATTGTAAAGTGGTGCAAATTACCAGGTTCCCCAAACACAGAACCGTTTGTCTACTCATGCGATGTTCCACGCACACGCATGATTTATGGTGTCAGTAGAACGCAAGCACAAACTTAGTAGTACCTGAAGTGGCATTATATACGTTCGTCCACTTTGGCTATAATTTTCCACGTACACGTACTAACATACGTCAGCAACGTCAAATACCCATGACGTTCGGAAAACCTATACGTTGTTCGGGTTTCTAGACATTTGGATGACATTGGGTGGAATTTTCGAAACGGTGTAAAGGTCAGTAGGGTGTAATGGTCGGCGTAAAGTTCGGTCGAAAGCTCGGTCGGCGTAGCTCGGTGTAAACGTGAAACATTGCCTGTTATTGACGTGGAATGTTTCAAGTTTACACCGAGGTCTATCATACTGAGCTGTCGACCGAGCTTTCCACCAACCTTTACACCCAACTGACCTTTACACCGTTTCGAAAATATCACCCATTAATATTCCCACATCATTATGTGGATGACGACAAGCAAATGTCAAAAGCGAAGCAACTCGTTAGTTAGCTGGTCCCTGAGGTTGTGGGTTGATTATGGTACTTACGCATGCGGGTTGTATTGGGCACAAGTCTTTGGCACTCCAGTACCACAGGGAACAAATCATTTTTGACAGGTTTCAGCGCAACAGTTGATAAACATTTTACCCTTTCGCGTACTGTGGTTCGATTGTGAACTTTTTAGCGTGAAATCGTAGCACATACATATTTAGCAGTTGTCCCATGAAATGGCCATAAATGTGATAAATATATATTCGACATAGGGTGATATTTTCGAAACCGTGTAATGCTCAGTTGGGTGTAAAGGTCGGTGTAAGCTGAATCGAAAGCTCGGTCGGTGTCAGCTCGGTGTAAACATGAAACATTGCCTGCTGTTAACGTGGAATGTTTCATGTTTACACCGAGCTGACACCGACCGAGCTTTCGACCGAGCTTACACCGACCTTTACACCCAACTGAGCTTTACACCGTTTCGAAAATGCCACCCATAGTGTGCCACCTTGTTTTTTGTGCTATTTTGGTTTTTAAAGTTGTTTACCCACGCACGCATACATATACATACATATGTACATAGGTATAGGTATGTATAGGGGCCTGGTTCCCCGAGTATTAATGGTAGACTTCTTGAACCCGCACTGGCGTAGCTGCCCTAGCATACACAGGAACGTTCGGCTTATATTACAGTGTTAAACTCAAGTGGTCGAATCGCTTTGTCAACTTATGTACATTGTAGATTCGTCAACTCACCCCGAATGCCATGTATATTATTCCTCGCGCTCACTCGGGGCCGCTGTGAGCTGACGAAATGATTTGACAGCTTGAGTTGACCACAGTAATATTAGCCGAATATTGACCACATCGTGGGCGTATTGCACCGTGAATATTTCAGTTGGGTCCTAGTTCTGCAACAGGAAAAACTTAGTTTTCACTTTCGTCACTGGCGCATTTCAAAACCTGAATTGCTTCATAAATTCTTTGCCAGGTGAATAATTCTATAAATCTTGTTGAAGTTTACTTGAAAAGCAAAAATGTGTATGATTTCACCAAACCAAACCAATGTTTTGGAGTTTGTCACGTAGCAAACATATTATTTTTATGCATAACTTTTACGTGCTGTTTGTTGTCCAAAACCAGGCATGAGCAGATGATATGGGCCCCAACGACTTGATCATGAAGTGATGAAGTTGTTGAAGTTCGAGGTTGGAAAATAAAGTCTGCTGAAAATTACTGAATATCTAAGTGCTAGTGGGGTACCCTTGTTTTTCAGGTACAATTGTCGCAATTCTGTGTCTCTATCACCATCAGTTCTTGACGGGTTGTTCGTATCGGACCAACAACATTCTTTTGCTACAATGTATTTCATTGCTGTGCTATTTATTTCCTCAATAACCGACGTTGCACACTCACAGCTGCCCTGTTACGAACGAGAAAATGTAAGCAACCGACTTTGCTGGTGTTTTTATGAAAACTTCACGATTACCAAAGTCGGAGTTACCGGAATTAGCAAATTGGCAGTGTATTCACAAGATTGTTAACGTGTTACTCGAATATACTTTTTGCGGAAAGTTTCATTCCAGATATGTAGATTAAAAAATCAGCAGCGGCTGCTGGATCATGCCTGTACCCCATTGCGACAATGTGATGATCGCAACGTAATGCCTGAGATATACATACACAGTATTGTAACACATACACACAGTTTCGAAGTGGCTGCGTCCTAAACTTGGAAAAACAACAGAAACAAGAGCCTTGCTTATTAAATACCTACTAGCATTGTAACTTTGAAGCAAAATGGGCATACACATCTGAGGGCACTGCACTGTACCAACTATGGGTTTATCAAATACATGTGGTAGAACGTTTCTAAACAGCAATACCCGCTGTGAAACGTCAGTCACCTGCATTCATTCGCAGCCAGTGCGTGCTTATAGCGGGCTGGCTGATGCTTCAATCATGCGTGTTATTCTGTGATTTTCTGGCTCGATGTCTTTTTTTTCAGAATGGCAGTATCACAATACCAGATTGTCCCGAATGCCGTTACTGTGCCGTCGCTGAGAAAATGTATCCGAACAAGGGGGACGAGCACATGGGAATGTTCGGGGTCGCGCCGTGTGAGTGCGACTATCTTTGCAACACTTCAGTAGACTGTGTAAGTGGTAATTGGACAGTCAATTACCACTTATATAGTCTAGTAGTGGCGCATCCAGCTTTTGGCTAAGGGAGGAGCCAAATCCAAAATGTCGTTTTTTATCTGTTGTTCCATCTGTAAAAAGTCATTTTTATCTTGTGCTTGGTTTGAATTTCACGCTTTTTACACCAAATATCATACAAAACATGACAATGCGCACGAAGCGCGCAAAATTTTGGCACTTTTTACACGCGCGAAAGCCAAATTTCATTGAAAATGGGTGTATCTGACGCGCGAAACGCGCGTTTTTTAGACATTGAAGCGTATCAGCGAGTGAAAATCTTGGGATTTAAGGGTCCCTTTTCATTGTTCGTTCCAAAACGGTGGCCACCCTTCAGGGGCTAAATGGACCAAAGGGGGGATAGCCCCTGTGCCCCGCTAGACCCGCCCTTGCAGTATACCTACTCTATAGTGACGCTCTATAGTGGGATCCCCTGCCTTGACAGAGACAAATTTGTGACAGACACGTAACCGGGTCCGGTTTACTTCGGTGTTACTTACGTCACTTAGAGGGTTGATGCGGTGTGAATTGCACAGCGCACACTGTATGTTTGGTTGCCCAAACTGTTTTTGACAGGCGGTGATGGACCAAGTGCGAATGCATCAGACGGCCACACAAACATACACCTAACACATGATAGGGCATCATAATTTTTAATTTCATGTGGACCAGACACATTGTGCTTGAATAATTCACAGCCACCAAAGCGAAAAGAGTTTTTCCAATCAGTTTCTTGTTTTTCCAGCTTTGGACGACTTAGAAGGTTACGATTACATTTTCGCCAACACCGAACCGAATTTGTATGATGTGCTCTCCGTATGCGTATTGGAGGTACGCGGACTTTTGATGCTGATTTGGCATACCGTATTCACAAACTGTAGGTCTCTTATTTTTAGGATTCTTCTCCCGTGAGATCTTTTTACTCCAAAAAAGGTACTTACGGTCACGCGACTTGAATCTTTTTGACGACACGGTCTAGGGGCTCAGACGAATAGCGCGCATAAATGGGCCTCTGGAGAACAGAACGTGCTAAAAATGGATATAGATAGACGATAGATCGCATTAACTTTGATGGCAAGCACTTCAACCACAGTTGGACCGATATGGTAGAAAGCAAACAACCTCTTATGGCATGCTCAAAGATTGTTTTTATAACAAACACGTGCGTACAAACACATGCGTGGCGGTGCTTGCCCACAAAGTTGATATGATTCGGTACGCTACGATGTGACGCGGTATAAGTGCTTGTTGATGTTTCAGAAATACACATTACCGTCTCCGCTGGGTGGCAAGTCTGTCGAATACATGCTGCGTTGTGTGTGCAACCAACCGTTGTGTAACAGTGGTGACAGTGTTGTGCATCATTTGAACAAACTGTTACGCAACTCGGTCGCTCAGCTGAGGTCGATCATAAAGCACGAAATTTAAAAATAGAAAAGAACCCGCGGAAAACTTTATACAAGCTGAAACGAAACCTTTGATTTCCCATATGTTGTATACAGATGGCAAAAATCGGCCGATTGTATGCAGAGTTGGGCAAAAAACGGTTTTTTTCCAAAAATTCGTTTTTTTACAAAGCGCAAAAACGCTAAGGTGCCCAAAACATGCCCCAAAAAGTTTGGAAAGATGCGTTTTAGGAAGAGAGTATGGCTAAACAGAGAATTCTGTGTGTTATAAGGCAAAACATACGCGTTTCAATACCTTTCTAGCTGGTTCCAAACATTCCGATTTTGGTCCACATCATATGACCAAATTTGGAAGGGCATCGACCATGAAAATGAAGCTCCGTATATGGACGTACAGTATATCTCGAAAAAGTAAAAACTGGCAAAAGCTTTTGACAAATACTGGACAAAAAGATTAATTTTCCTTGAAAATCCGGGCACTTTCCTTGGAAATTTAGGGAAAATCAACGAAATTCAGAACTTAAAAGAACGAGAAACGAACCGGAAAAAACTTAAAAAAAAACTTCGTTGTTTTTTTTTGGCCAACCCTGATTGTATGTACAGTACTGTAGCTCGGTGAGCGATTTACATAATTTTATAATGTATAGCTAGTACGCGAGTCTAAATCTGGTTGATGATGTGGTTCTGAGAACTCCAATAAAAGTTGTCGAAAGTCTGATGTTTCATGCTGATAGGAATTCGTGAACAGTATACAAGAACAAGTTATACACGCGAACGAGTTTGAAACAGCAGCAACCAAAAATCTGTCCTGCCGAGTTTACCTGCGCAAAAACGCGGTTGCCGCCATGCAAGGACAGAAGATTGATCAGTGTTAGAAGTCAACATTCATCTCAAGAAACAGCATTACCAAAGAGTGTGCGGAGTACTGCCTTTTTGGATAGTTTCCTATTATGCTGCCAGCACCATCTTTAGGCCGCCTTCACAATGCAAGCGCGTTAGCGTGTTAGCGCGTTAGCGTGCGAGATGCGCACGCTTTTGCATTCACAATGGAAAAAGCTGATTAGCGCGTTAGCGCGTTAGCGTGCGAGCAACTTTTCTCGCACGCTAACGCGCAGATGCGCAACGCGCTTTTGCATTCACAATGCAAAGCTGATTAGCGCGTTGGCGCGTTAGCGTGCACGCTAACGCGCTTTTCACGATTAGGACTGGTTCTAATTTTTTTGCGCGTTAGCACTGGATGCGCGTGTTCTAAAGTTTATAATTTAATTTGAAAACATTATCAGGCCACAAAAAATGTGAAAACATAGGAAATAAAGCCTGCTGCGTTCACTGAGAATATTTTTGTTCCATTTTGATGCTTAGAAGCATATCTTATTACGCTATCAATCGATTGAGGCAAACAGTTTCGGCTGCTCTTATATTCGCTGCAAGCAAACGTTGCGCAGAACGTTGTTCATCTGCTTATGTGTTGTGTATCCTCTCAATAATTGTGATGCATGACACGACAAGGAGACTGTATTGCACGCATGGATTGTTCTTGTCGCAAATAGCTAGATTTTCCATTTGAGGAAAATATTCCTTTAGAATCAAAATAAGTTTGAATGAATCTTGAAAGTGATTGGTTGCCGTTTTCAAAACAAAGGAAATAAAAAATTCGGCATTTGCCAACACCCAGACCAACGGGCATTGTGAATGCAAACGCGTTTTGCTGATTAGCGCGTTAGCGCGTTAGCGCATTAGCGTGTCACTGATAAGCGCGCACGCTAACGCGCTTTTTCAATTTTCCATTGTGAATGTAAAAGCGTGCGGAAAAAGCGTGCACGCTAATCAGCAACACGCTAACGCGCTAACGCGCTAACACGCTAACGCGCTGCATTGTGAATGCGGCCTTAAAGTTGCGACACGGGTGGCAAAAATTGATCGGCTTCAGGTCTCATGAATGAGAGGCTGTTTTAGCTCTGATTTTCTTTTGAAATATTGACACCGGATCTTCATTGTGCAGTGCACCTTTCGCACCACGGAATGACAATGGCTCACAACATTGTACCTATACTACCATTTATACTGTCATGCCAATGTGACACACAGACCCACAATACTCTTGTGCACAGCTGCGCAGTCAAAAACTTTTCGTGCGGTGTTGAAATACTTTCTCGGGCACCGGATATCCGTTGGACCTCGTCAAACCAATTAGAAACTCAAATTACACCCATTGACGTTTTTGAGATGGAGCAAAGAAAAAGCCTCCCCACACGCAGCAGCTAAACAGCACCGTTTATTATGCAACCGTGTGATTCGTCAAAGTGTGTCAGTTGGTCACCACAATGTGCTGCTGTTTTTGAAACCCCGAACCGAAACCTGGGGTCCGACCAAAAACTTTGCAATTCTGTTACCACAGTTAATGGTGACTGTACTGAAGGTGCGGGACTGGCAGGTCCAGGAGTGCTCAGGTTCAGGCTCATTCAGGTTTACGCTTCGACCAAGGCGTGAGCATAATGCTCACCGAAAGACATCATGGCCTTTGGAGTATAAAGCGACCAAGTTCATGAAAATCGGGTTGACGATCCTGCGATCTCAATGGGAATACACCCTGACACAATTGCAGAGGCAGAAAAAGTTGAGTTTTGGTGTTCTTGCGTTGACGGCCAGCAGCCAGGTATGATGGGAGTTCTTCGTTGTGGCTCTTCAGTCAACCCATCTTAGCGCCAGCATTTCCGAGCGCACTAAATCTGCGACGTTTAGTTTTCTGCTTATGTTTTGCGCAAAAAGCGCGTGCCTGGAAACTCTCCGGGTGCACATTTATTAGGTTAAAAAGTGTCCTCCTTACAACATACTACTTATGTGTCTTCAAAAGAAAGTATTTCGGTCCCCACAAAGCCACCTTTCCAGGAGCTTTTCGCGAGATACTTTATGTAGTGGTTCCGATTACCGAGAAAACAAAAGTGGTGCAAAAACAGATTTCACAACTGTACACAAACGTTGAAGCGGCGTACATCCATACGTCAGGTAACAAGTTTAGAGCATTTTCAAGCAAAGTTTTTATATGGCTCGGAAAATGCGATTTTTACCTGCGGGAGAGAGAAAATTATTGTCCCACTTTTTGAGCACGGGTGCCAAGATGCGATCGGCCTCAAAGCCCCCAACATTGTAGTCTAGGTGGTATTGGTGTTGTTTTTTGTGGTTAACGGGCCACCAGGTCTAGCGTTGAGCTTTTATTTATTGCGCGTTGAGCGTGATGCACAACTTTTGTTGTTTTATCGTGTTTTTGTTCGTTTCTTCGTGTGTGTGGTTGTGTCGCGCCAATGTGCGCACTGTTTGCGGTCTTCATTGCCTGTGGTTACAACGTCGTTTCCTTGGGCCAGCGCTGTACTGTGGTGCAGGATATATACCTATTCTTTATAGTGACCGTTGTTTGCTTGGGCCAATGTTCTTCGGTGGTGGAAGAAAAAGAAGACTTTGGGTAGAGTTTTTGGATTCAGACGGCCACTTTTATTGTCAGAATCCAATATCACTAAGCCCTGTTATGAGAGTTTGTGTGGGTCAACATCATCGGAGGTGACCACAACAGTGGTGTACTGCACCACCAGCATAGTGCCAAACAAAAATTTAAACATCGCCAGTGTGGAAAATTTCAGAAAAATTTTGGTATTTGACTGGCTGAGCCCAACGAACATGGAAATGGACTCCGAAGATGGAAATTACGAATCAGTGGACTCAGACACGGGTACGAGTCACTTTGCGTCCTTCAAGACCGTGTTCTCAAGGTTGGTTGATCAGCGAGTTGTGAAGCTCAGTGGTGTGACTTACTGCGACAACTCAGACTCAACTGTAATGTTTCAGCGTACTTCGCAGCAACAGCACCACCGAGGACGATTGTTGTGTCGATCAGCCAAATTGTTCAACTGCGCTATCGTCGATCGATGGAGGGTCATCGTCGTTCGATTCACAGCACTCAAATCACACTACGGGTATGCAACCTACATAACATGTTTAGATGACAATCGCACACGATGTGTTTTGTCATTATGCAGAATATAGAACAGTTTCGAATCTCGGGACAGTTTTGTTGCGACCGACAGTTTCGGCACCAATCAGCGACGAGCCCTGGCGCCTCGGTCTGTCTGCGAAAGCAGGGTGAAACAGACCAACATTGCTGCACTCAGTAGCCATTCTCTGTATTGGTGAATGTTCTATAGTGACGAAAATGGTAGGATCGCGATCATGTGTCACTACAAGAAGGGTATATTGACAATGACTGATTGATTGATCGCCAAATATTTCCCTTGATGATTCAGGCATCGACACTTGCGCCAGTCCCACATTCAACAGCAGTGCATTTAACGTCACTCATCTTGACTTGCAAGCGCTGCCGGTCGACATGCATTTTGGCTCACCAAGTGGGTCATCGGGTTGGTTTTATTGATATTTTGCACTTGGCAATTTTTTTATTCAGTGCCCAATGTATAAACAGAGCGAGTGCGTAAAGCCGGAAACGTACCGTAATATATGCGCCGGCGGGCGATCAATTTATTGTGTAATAACGCGTATGTATTTGACGCGCTCATCTGGA